>CM048818.1:59668337-59897140 GCA_026586065.1 Dioscorea zingiberensis
TTGTGTTGATCTCTTAATAAATTTCCTTATCTTAGATTTTCATCTTTGTAAATATCTTCTTAGACTTCTTTTTAACTTCTGAAGTTTGGAAACTGTGGATCGCTGGAGCAACATGGGTTTGCAAGAAACAAGATATGGAGCATCGATAACGATCCTCCACCTTTGCATCCTAGTGATAATGATGGCAAGGTTTTTGTCGACCTACTTCTCAGACCAACTGAAGAGGACCTGAAGTGCTGGCCACACTGGTAGGATGTTATAATCTGTACACAATTCTGTTCATCATACATAATGACCAATGCATCACATTTGGTGATTTGGTGCTAATTAAGAGGATGACTTGGGATTGCAGCTTTGAGTTTCGCCTCAGGGTATCTCTTGCAATGAATGGAGACCTCACAATGATCTCACGCATTAGAAACATTGATGCAAAGCCGTTTAGCTTCTCGTATGCTTATCACACGTATTTATCTGTTTCTGACATCAGGTAATATTTCTCTTTTAAGGTTTGAACCAATGTATGTGCCAAGGTTGAGAATCATATGATAGTTTCGATCATGTTGATGCCAAAAGGGCCTCGATTTGCCATTTGATCGACTGTTTTTGTTGCTTCTCTGTGGTTCTGTTTTCCCAAGTTTCTATTAACTTGTATAGTTGCAGAATCCACAGTGATGACTGTGTGTTACTTTGTTACTTGTATGGATCTTGACAGTGAAGTAAGGATTGAAGGTTTGGAGACACTTGATTACCTTGACAACCTCTGTAATCGACAACGTTTTACAGAACAAGGAGATGCCATAACATTCGAGTCTGAGGTAAATCGTCTTTTGATAGTGAACAATTCATAAAATATTGGATTCGCATTTTGTCATCTAGACAACAAAATCTGAGAGAAGCGATAATAGCTTGCATGCATGCCAACCTTTTCTTGTGCATACCACTGAAGAGCACCAACCTTTTCTTGTGCATACCACTGAAGAGCACAATACTTCAAAAATCTACAGGTCGACCGAATTTATCTCTCCGCTCCAAATATAATAGCAGTTCTTGACCATGAAAAGAAAAGGACTTTTGTCATTAGGAAGGAAGGGCTGCCTGATGTTGGTAAGTTGCTCTTTCATGTTAACTGAAATACCTGCATAACTTTTGGTGGTAACTTTAAATTCTTCAATTTGTTCTATTTGGAAAAAAACATGCATTGAAGTTTAGTAGTTTCAGTAATGCATTCATGAACTCATGAATTGCTTGGTAATCTATAGAATACTTGAATGAATCTATTGTGTTGGCAGTGGTCTGGAATCCATGGGAAAAGAAATCGAAATCGATGGCCGATTTAGGAGATGAGGAGTACAAGCAGATGCTGTGTGTGGACGCTGCAGCG
This sequence comes from Dioscorea zingiberensis, assembly GCA_026586065.1. Lineage (NCBI taxonomy): Eukaryota > Viridiplantae > Streptophyta > Magnoliopsida > Dioscoreales > Dioscoreaceae > Dioscorea > Dioscorea zingiberensis. The sequence goes on from CM048818.1 coordinate 59,669,719, forward strand.
ATTGAGAGGCCGATCACCTTGAAGCCCGGCGAGGAATGGACGGGTAGGCTGGAGCTTTCTGTTGTTCCCTCCAGCTATTGCAGTGATGATCTTGATCACCTCAGAGGCATTTGAAGCAGTGGGTTATGATTTTGAACAATATGATGCTGTTATTTTTCTAGCATGAAGAAATCATCATCCCTTGTTTCTTGGAATGCAATGTAGCACTAAACTATTTTAGGATGTATGAGTCTTGACAGTAGAACTCTGGATGTACTCACTAAGTTGAGTTTATTTTACCTTGTGTGAAACTTGTATAAAAACTTGACAGAGTTTTTGCATATATAACTTCTATGGAATGGTTTTATTTTTGAACATTTTTCAATTAACATTCACATCAATCCTAAATTTGAAACTGTATTGCATTAAAGTCTACAACTTGTGCTAATACAAAGCCAACCTTCCAAGTAGATAATATCATTGTCTTGTCCCTCAAAAATTACACCAATAGGTAAAATCAATTTGAAAGAAATCCCCTTAAACATTACAATGAATGAAGCATAGTTTTGACATGCTCTTGGCGCTAGGCAAAAGAACCCCAAAGAAAGGTATACATTCAGGAGCCTCATTGGCATCATGTACATCTTGGTGGCATTCTGCATCTCAAACATTTCACCAATATAGGTTTCTCACTGTAAATATAATTATGAAGATGGTTTTGGATTAGAATTGCTACACTTGATTTTGCATTCCAAGAGTTTCAGAGCAACTTTGACACATGAGAACATGCATTGCAACAGTCAAAATAACATTTTGGAGAGTTAAAATTTTACCTTATCTCCTACTTGCCACGTCGACTCTCTAGCTGTTTTGTATTTTCCAAGAGAACCTGTAGATGCATCAAGTGAAAGGGCATGAGATGACAGACTGCTAATTGAACCTAAAAGGGTATAGGCAGCACCTGAAAACGGGAGTGACATAAAATAACAAGGTCTGCGATGAATTTCTTACTTCATGGATGTACTGGGCAACCGCTTTGCATCCTTCAATTGCAAGTTGCATGACATTTTCAAAAATATCCATTGGTAATTTAGCATCCATCTGAAGCTCAGAAACATGAAAATCATGTAAATTCAATTCATGTAATGCACTATCACTAAAGATAGGATGATAAAATATGGCATTCTTAATGGATAACTTGGATATAATAAAATCATGATAGGTTTGTGATTATTTTCATAATTAACTTAAAACATACAATCAGGGCATAAAGCATTTGTTTTGATCATAGAGAGAAATTTATGCGAGATACTTGGGACAAAGAGAAATAAAATCAAATAGATTGCAGTTTAGCCGTTTGCACACCTGAAGAAGAGTCACTTTGTCTATCTTTGCTAGCAAACCTACAGTAACATCTGGACCTCCAGCACTATCTTCTACATAGTTTAGGTCTGTCCATTTGGTCCTCAAACATGTGAGTTGAGAAGAGGTTAGTAAGAATAATGAAGAAATCAATTGTGGTCTGGGGATATACCAAGCAATGGAGTGGTGCATAGATATCCAGCACTGCATGAAGTGACAAGATCACACATTGGAATTCCGGCATCAGCTAATGCCATTGTTGCTGCATTGATGCATGCTGATCTGGTCCCTGATGGCTTAGTTGAATTTTAATCGGAGGATATAACATAATAAAGATTGAACAAACATAGAACCATAAAAGCACAAAGAAATGGATGCACATAACAGATTATCGAAACTATATTGATTGAAGCACTATACTTACCTCCATCAGCCTGAAGAACTTGGACAAATATATCAATCTGCACAACATATGAAACAAACATATAAAACAGATGATTCAACTAGGACACTGTTACTGGATTTGAAAGATTCACCTGGGAACGAGGCATTAAGTGTGTGAGTATAGACGCCTCCAATGATTGACGAATAACTAAAGATATTTCAGTAGACCGCCTGTAATAAAGAGCAGATAAACACTCAGTTCAAAGTCAATACATAATGCAACACAGCGAAAATTTCTATATCATCAATCACAAAATTAACAAAAAGATCAAATCTTTCACACAAGGAACATAAAACATGATTAACCTGTCACCCTTGGGTCTTCTCATTCGATCACCAGTGCTGAAATTAGCCATGCTATACTCACATTGCACCTACAGACACAGCCTTAAGTATAAAGCATCTAGCAATAGAAGGATCAGGACAACAAAATGATGCAAAGGAAGACAGACATTATTACCAGAGCTTGGTTGCTCAACTGCTGACTCTTATTCTGGACCTAAAAATCACACACACAAAACAAAAACTATAACCAACCAAAAGGCAGAAACTTTAACAAATAACTCAACATGTTCATGCTTGTGAACGCAGCAATCCATTCAATCAAGGCATAAACAAAATGTTTCGCATTCAAACCTCTCTCTGGGGCCGTAGACAGCAGCGATGACCTTGGTGTTTCCCATTTCGAACATCGCGGAGCTGGATTGAAACCAAAAACGAAGTTACTCCTTCCCGTCCGAACATCAAATCAGATAAATAAACACAGAGATAGATAGAAATTGAGACCGGAGACAGTACCCATCTGCGTTGGCGACGACGCCGATCTCCCCGCGGATATGCCGCATCTGGAGAAGGGAAGGGGTTGGGGATTAGAGAAGCATCGCGAGGGAGAGAAAGAGGAGAGGAGAGAATAGGTAGTACCTCGTTGGGGCGGCGGCCATCGAGGGCGGAATCAGTGAGGGGGTTGACGAATTCCATGGCGGCCTCGCCGTCGCCGGTGCTCAGGATCTCACGGGTTTTTCTGAGGGTTTTGTCTTTTAAAATTGGGCCCAGCCCAAAATAATGGAGTCCAATAGGCCCGAACTACCGGCCCTTGACTTTTATTTCAATAAATATTTCTGATTTTGTATTATAAAATAATAAGGCCAAACAATGCAAAAATAATAGATATTTAGCTGATTCGTAAGCCGAATAATTACTTAATTGCCTATGGGTCCTTGAGTGGAGGTGTGTACTGTGTAGGGATTTAGTGTAAATATGATTTTGGGTGGGTAGGGTATAAAGTCAAATAGTGCATAAATAGTGCTAGGGACTATTAGATAATTTTCCCACATAGTAAATTTTGTTCACAGGAAGTGAACAAATCTTATGGATTTTTTTTTTTTTTTTGGGTTTTTTGTCCAAGAATGAGTGGTTGGATACTAATATGGTCAAATCCTACCGCACACACGTGTTTGCGCCCCAATACAAGCGCCTAGATCCCAAGGGCCGCCATCCTGCCTACGTAGCAGGGTAAGGTCTCTATCACCTCAAAAATAGAAGAGTCTTGAAACGCTTAAAAAATAATAATGGCGGTAAGCGATGGAGTGCGAAGTATAGCAGGGGAACAAAGCCCAAGGCACATGAGAGGAATAAAAGAGGAGAGACCTTGGCAAATAGGGGTAAGTTCATTTTTCAAACAAGACTACTCCAATTTGATATCCACCTTCTTCTCCGGTGATCATCTAGATAATTTGCTTAGTCGAGGCGATTTGGCCATCCAAACACTCCCTCCTCTTAATGTCGTGTTTGTGTTCTTTTTTCAGGTGAACCCAGGTTGTGTTTGGTTGGGGATTATCCCCAAGTGGGGATAGGAATAAGTTTTGAAAATTTTGAATTTTTTTGGAGGGAGTTTTTAAACTAAAGGTATTAATGATAAGATAGTGATGTGTCCTTTATGTATTGGTGGGTTGTATTTTTAAATCTTAATTAAAAATTTTGACGGGAAAACTTTTTTCATAGGAAATTGTGTTGGGGATAACCCTTGGGGGGCATTTGGTTCGAGATATGAGATATGTAATGCGGTAATGTGATATCTTGCAGGAATAGAGTCGGGAATCTTATATATGCACAGGGAATGTTGTAGTAATGTGATATAAGCAGTATTTTGGTTAAAGTATTTGGTTGAATTAGTGAGGTAATCAACTTAGTAATGTTCCAAATTTCCCAAAATACCCTTCTATATTAAATTTTGAGTAAATTTAAATTTAAATTAAAATAAAGTTTTAATTAAAATTAATGAAATTTTAATACCAAAAATTAATTATAACACATTTTTCTGAAATAAACTTACATCTAAAATTTTGATCAAATATCAAATAATAATAATAATAATAATAATAATAATAATAATAATAATTATTATTATTATTATTATAGTAATCAGTAATAATAAATAATAATTAATATTAATTAATTAATTAATTAATTAATTAATTAATTAATTAATAATAATAATAATAATAATAATAATAATTATTATTATTATTATTATTATTGTTATTAATATGGTAAAAGGATGGAGGGCAAAATGGGGATCCACATTACCATCAACTTGGTAATGTGGATAGACACCTATTTTGGTGGTAATACATATTACCACCAATGTGATAATGTATGGAGTAAGTTGGTAATGTGAATTAGAAACATTACATTCTAAATCTTTTCTTGCGGCGTGGTAATGTTGTGGCATTAAGCGCCGTTCACAGGAATGTGAAAGCATTCTACACAATACGGCGCGCTTTAGGGGTTATCCCCAACCAAACAAGGCATTAGAGACAACACCTTCGACACTAGAAGATTCTATTAGAGAGGAAACTTCAAAAGAATCGGTTTTTGTGCTAAATAAAATTTCCTATAATTATTATTAAAAAAAATTATATAGACCCATAAAAATCTATAAATGAATATATATTTTTATAAAAATCATATATATATATATATATATATATATAATATATCTCTCTCGTTATCATCAATTTTTTGTTAAAATGCCCAATTTATCCTCATCTTTCTTAATTCTTTATATATAATTTATGAAACAGGTTAGAAATATTGTTGTCTTTTATTTTATTTTATTTTATTTTATTTGTATGGGGGAGTAAAAAAGTCATTTCACTAAAAATTATTAGATATATATAGTTATGGACTTTTGTGGAGTTATATATGTAAATTTACTAATAACTGGATTAGAGTAAAAGAGGGGTGAAGAATAAGCTTATAGGTTTCAAAGAAAAATATATATTTTGGTCTAGACCTCTTTTTTTTTTCTATGGAAACCAACTATTCCATAGAAACTTTACAATATAAAAAACTTTGCCAAATGACCATAATAAAATTTTACTGTAAAATATTAAATTCCATAAGAACATAGAGAATTCCTATAGACTTCTAGTTTTATCAAACAAGCCCTAAATTTTTTTTCTTTTTATTGTAAAAAATAATAATTACTATCAAATATGAAGAATTTTCAATTAGTTTTTAATTTTGCCTAATATATTGTCAAGAACTACAATGACCACCCATAACTTGAAAAACCGATGAGTATGTTCTTATTTTTAATTTTAGTGAATGGTTAATCATGTACTATGTATTGACGAAATTTTGGATTGGGGATTATTTATATTGTGAACTATGACATCGCATTGTAATTTTATTCAATAAATTTATATTAATTTAATGCCTACTAGATAACAGCAAGGCAACTTTCTTATGATATTTCAACGTGAAGTTCATGTAGTTTGGATAGTAATGGCTGCCAAATATATGAAATAGAAACCAACAATCAAATGGTATATTAGTATTTCGGTATCTATAAGAATTCTAATGATTGAGCACTGATTGTGATGGGTGATCACAATCAATGTTATCAGAACCGGGACCGTTCAATCACCAAGGTCTCGGTCACGGCTCAATTGCTCAACCGGGTTGGTAATTGATAACGTCGGCCAATATAAATATTAATAATAAAAAATTATTTAAATAATTTATAATAAAACTATTTTTAAAAATTATTATAAAGAAAATTATTATAAAATTTTTTTTTAATTAAAAAAATACTATTTTAAATAATTTAATATTTGAAAATAAAAATAATAAAAAAATTGACCGGTTCAACCACCGGTTTAATGGCTCAAGTTCACGGTTCAACCCTGCTTGATCCCGCTCATCCTGCTCAATTGCATGGGTTAATTACAAAACCGGACCGGTTCCATGGCCGGTTCACCGGTTCAACCGGTCGGACCGCCGGTCCGGTCCGATTCTGATAACTATGATCACAATGTTCATGTGTATGTAGGTCCCACCCTCATGTCTGTTTCGTCGAGATTTGTGCATGCTCTTGATTTTTTAGTTGCTAAAAAAATATATAAAATAATAGCAAGAGGTTTCATGTTTGTCAGGATAATTTGCCTTTTTGCATTAATTCATTGAATTGATCCATTAACATGAACTCACTTGACTTGATCAATTCTACAAAATAAATGTTGGGACTTCTTTTCAAAGAAAATACTTCTAGAACCCTTTCGTTGCCATGGCTTATCAAGCATCAACAAGTGACATCCAACCAATGGAAAATTTTAATTATACAAGAGGGTTAGATTCTTTTGAAACTTTGACATTTGATTTCAACATAAAATCACTATCACTCTTGTTTTTTTTCATCATTTTCTTCAAAAAATCTACAAATTTTCAAACCATCATCTTATAAACAATTAACCTTTTTATCAACTTTGATTTTATCACACCATTCCAATCTCAACACATTCTATTATATTATATGGCGTGTTATTTCAACATTAGAACACATTTGGAAATGGGGTATTTATTAACATATGGATAAATAATTGGATCCACATGAAATTTACCGCGTCATTGAACCACCTAATCCTTAAAAAGTCCACATCGATAAGGCAAACATTAGAATTGATCAGAAGCAGGAAGCAAATACTAAAAGATAGGTCCATTATCACAAAAGGAAGCAATGGATTATATGATTCTTCACCGTCACCTCACAAACCTCAAAGACTTCGACAACAATACCAGATCATGGAACCTGTCCATCTTAGGAAGCTTCACAGTCAAATCGTTATATAAGTTCAGGGTGGATGGTGGATTCAAAGGCGACTTCAACAGGAACTTTTAGAGGAACCCTACCATCTCAAAATCAAACTATTCATATGGTTAGCCAAAAAATAAAATCCTAACCCTGGACAATCTACATAAAAAAAATTGGCAGGGAATACGCACTATGTGTTTCTTGTGTAACAGGGAAGCTAAATCAGTATCACACCTTTTCTTTTCATGACACTTCACATTCCCAATCTAGAACCATTACATGAGCCTATACATTACGAACCAGGCAACCAACTCCTGACATCAAGGGATACTTGGGGGATACACAACATCACTCAAACAATGGAAAGGAACCCGTGGAGTGGCTGGGGAGCTAGCGCGAAACTCATGGCTTGAGAAGAACAAGCAATATTTTTAGGATAAACAACATATTTTTTACAAATCATGAGCTCCACTACCTTTCTTTTATTGTTTTGATTTGATGTAGCTCATACCATGAAAAAACTGAGGTTGGAGACAACACAAAATCTAGTCAAGAGGAGCTTTGAGTTTATGTTCCAACCGAAAGAGATTGGAGGCTATAAGGCCCTAAGGAATCTTCCGGTTACAAAAGAAGGAGCTTATGACTGAGCCCGAGGCGAGCACCTAGAATTAACTGGCACTCTTTTCCTTATACACTTGTAATTCAAAAATGCTCACACCCTCAGTGGAATGTATCTTTACTTAGTTTCAAAATGTTTATTTTTGTACATTAATTTGGTTCGTACTTAAAAGCAAATTATTATTATTATTATTTTGATAAAGTGGATAAACCTCATTCTTTGAAAATAAGATAAAGTTAGTGATCATTGGGGACGTTTACATAATATCCGGCCTTAGTTCGGATGGATTCGTTTACAGAATAGTGTTATGTGCTGAAAACCGACGAGCACTTTCCTAGGTAGCGACCCCATCCAGCCTTCTAGCTTCTACTCCTACGATGCTTCATCCTCAAAGTTGGAATTTGGGTATTTTGGTTTTTTTGTTGCATAAGCTGTATTAAACCAAGAGAGTGTCATTAATTCTATGCACCGGATTAGTTCTATATATGTAAACACGTTGTACTTAAAAAAATATTATATATCAAATAAATAATTAATAACTTTAAAAATATAAATTTAATTTAAACTATTTATTTTAATTAGTATTAATTTAATCAAACTTCAGTTAATTCATTCTAAATTTTTTCCACACATCAAATTTTAAAAAAAATTAATTAGTCCCAACTCCAAATTTTTCTTTTTGTCATTTTTTGGTTCGGGGGAAGAGAGAGAGAGAGAGAGAGAGGATTGACTTGTTAACTTGAGGCAATGATCCTGGTCAAAAGTAGACTTTTCAAATTATGTTTACCAAGACAAGGTCCCATTTCCCATATATATATATATATATATGCACTTAATTTGCACATCTGTCTTTTTTTCCCTCCTTTGGAAAACAAAACATACTAAACTTCAATAATATATCCAAGTACTACTAGCTAGCATTAGCCATTAAAGTACTCCTTACCACCCTTGCTTCATAACCACCACCTTCCCTCTGATTGATGCTATAAGGAACATAAGTCCCAAAGACCTTATCCCACACAACAAAGAAAGGCTGTGAGAAGTTGCACTTGCTGCCAGAGAGTTGGTGGTGTATATCATGATAAGCAGTGTTGTTGCTGAAGAGCAAATGGAAGGGATTCCATGGCATCACAAGTCCACAGTGATCATCAATCCCTTTGATGGTTGCAAATGAGAAGAAGAAAACCGATGTCCGAGGCGACATGCCGGAGATGAAGAAGGCCAGAGCTCCACTCAGAGTTTCGGTGAGAAAGCCATCCAAGGGATGGTTATACTGAGCTGCAAAAGCATAGGGTGCCACAACCCTGTGATGCCATGAATGGAAATTTCTATACAAGAACTTGTTTACATGCATGCACCGGTGGATGAAGTATTGCCATGCATCCAATACGAACATTGCCACAAAGATTTGCCCTGCTGACATTATTAGAAAGGATGGTGATGGTGAGCTTGTTGTGTTGCTGCTGCTTGTAGTACTCTTGTCATCAGAATCATGTGTCAACTGATCAGGAGAAGAAAAATTAATAAGATGATTATGTATGATGATCAAAAATATATATATACATACCTTGAAGATAAGCATGGCAGTGGAAGATTGAATGAACTGTTGGAAAAGAACTCCTTTGATAACATCAAGTTTAGAGACAAGGTTCTTGGTATCTTCATCTCTCTTTGAATGAAGTCTATAGTTGTCTAAAGAGCCTAGCAGCTCATACATGCCTGAATAAACCCAGTAAACCACAAATGGGACAAACATCACCAGGAATTCATCTGAACCAAAGAACTCATCCATGGAAAGAGGGAGAGAGGGAGAGAGGGAGATGAATTACGGAATTGAGGAATGAGATGATGTGTAATTCTAAGGAGTGGTTTGGGGTTTATATAAGGAAGGTCGTCATGTGAAGTGTAATTCTAAGGCTAGTGGTTTGGGGTTTATATAAAGGAAGGTTGTCATGTGAAGCATGGGTGCAAGTAATTAAGGTGGCAGTTGAAGTACTTAAGGAGGTCTGATGAGAATACAAATTATTTTATTTTCTTTATTGTTTTAGAGTATTAATTTTTTTTGAGAGTATTAATTAAGTGTTAAGTCCATATGTCTGTGAATAGATATCATATATACGTAGATTGGTAGATGGGGACCTCATCATCCTCTTGGTCTAGCCTTCTAATGGAATTGTTTTATTTTTGAAGGCCTTTGAGAAGAATAGAAAGAGGGCTTTGCTGCTTGATTGTACTGTCCCAGTGTGAAAATCAGGGGTGGGCAGTATGGCTCCCTACACGCGTGCTCTCATCTTGTGCTTATAGAGGTTTGATTCTGGGGTTTTTCCAATTATCTACGCCATATATAAGGGATTTGGTACTAATAGGTCAAGAGACTGTTGGTTATGTTTAGGTATAATTGGTGGTTTAAATTAAATTTGTTATAGTTGACTTTGAAAAAAACACTAAATCTTTTACATTGACCAAACATTTGTCAGAGCTAGGTTAGCTAGCACTCTTTTCTCAATAACCGCAGACTTTAGAGGATTTTTAATAAAATTTATGAAAATAAATTTTGAAGAAAAACAGAGTATTTCCATGATATTCTATATAAAAGACAAGAGTAGTGTTCCTTTTCATACAAGTAATGGACATTAAATTCCCAAACTCGCACCCACTCTAAAAAGACATGCATTAGTTAGGTGTAGAAGGAGTCAGAGAGGGGGATGATAAAGCTGGGCACTTCAATGGTGTGAAGAAGATATACAGTTTGGTGGATGCTTGGGATTCTCATGGGACCCGGATTGACCGACTCTACTCGGTTCCACTAGACGAATCCCCTTGAACAAAAATAAACACAAGTGGGCTCTTCTAAGACCGACATGGAATGCTGCTCACCAGCCTCCATTTGGATGGCCAGCAAATGCTTGCATTGTCAACATGGGGTATTTCGTTTCCCAATGCCACATCATATATAATAATAAAGATAATTGTTTGTATGTCCTTACAAAATATCAAAATTGTTTATTTATCTTTATAAAAGTGACAATTATTTACATACCCCTATAAAATAATAATAATTATTTATATACCCCCTATTGTTACTCATTGGTAGTCGTTGTTAGTGGTTTTATAGGGGTATGCAGGCAATTATTGTTGTTTTATAAGGGTATGCAAGTAATTATCATTTTTATAAAGATAAATAGACAATTTTGATGTTTTGTAAGGACATGCAAGCAAAAAACCCATATAAATAATACAAACAGTACCACTGTAACATCCCATGAAACCGAACTGAACATTGATCCTGGGTTACCGGTTCAACCGCCGAGTCAATTGAGTCAATGTCGAGTATATATAAATATTAATAATAAAAAATTTATATTAAATAATTTATAAAAAACTATTATAAAAAAACTCTTTTAAATAATTTATATAAAAAACTAATACAAAAAACTATTTTAAATAAAAAATTAAAAAAAATACTATTTTAATAGCACTGTTTTGATAGCACTGTTTCCAATAGATAATAATTACTTGACTTCTAAAACAAATTTTTGCATTTTTAGTAATGGAATAGTTTAGAGATTCTTCCCCTTGGCAAGTTGGCATGCAAGACATGCACAAGCAAATAAATTTTTTTAAGTTAGATAAAAAAAAACAAAACACGTATGAATTAGACATATGGCCAGCAAAAATGTACAACGGGCATGGGAAAGGTGGTCTTACAATCTATTAAAAAACAGTTCAAAGACTGGAAGTGAAAGAGAACTTCCTCAATTGATAGTGGTGCGCAGCAGATAAGGAGTAAGATAAACAAAGGCGCCATGCTAATCAGTGATAGAGAAGATCACCAGAAAGTTCAGGGGTCAGGCTCTGACATGCAAATCACTCTTGAGGAATTTCCTTCTTTCCAATTCTTGTTTTGATTCCTCCTGCAAACAAAAGGAAAACAGGCAATGAACACAATTGTAGCAAGTGATCTTTTGGGGACATTGCAACTTAAGGACCAGCAAACTAGTGTGATTAGTTTCAAAAAGGGAATGTGCAATCAACTTGTTGGCCTATTATATGGTGTGAGACTGTGAAACCAACTAAATCTTTATTTACATTCATTTATATCTGTAGGTCTGGCATGCACAATACTCAGCATATTATCAACTGCCCTTCCACCTAAGAGGGTCCTGGTATTATGTATCACCCACCTTCAACTTTAACAAATTCAACTTCTTTCACTGTATCAGCAGCAGAATGGTACTCAAACCTGCATGGTTTTTGAAAGAGCAACTGGAATGAATGGAAAAGTTATTGGTAAAAAAATAAGACCTAGAATGTCAGAAGACAGGCAGAAAAAGAAAACAAAATCAAGCTACTCTCTCGGTTAATTTATTTTGAAGCATACCCATAGGATCTTGATTAAATAAATAATAAAAAAAAAGACAAAAACACAAAAACACATGCCTGCATAGAGCGCACAGAAATATGGGCACTGTGCATTCAGATTAGTGTACAACTCAATGAATGCCAAAACCTAGTGTCAGAAGTGGCATGCATTTGCTAACATGACCCTACAAATTATTTTCTTTTGACATGAATCATCCTCACCCCTCTCCATTATTTTTATGTGCTCCTTGTCTCACTCTATCTAGATTTACTTGGTGAGAATACTAAGCAAGATGTAAATGCACCACCAACAAATCAACCTAACTATCAGGGCCAATAGGTGTGCCCAAGGATCACCAAGCAGAGCACTGTCAAGATATAAATGCACCACCAGTAATTATTCAAACTATAGGGCAATATTACTTTAACTGGTGTGCTCAATGCTCAAGACATTACGTGTACAGAAGGATATCAAATCAGAACACTGACAAAATATAAATGCACCAAAAGTAAATCATCCTAGCTACCAAGGCATAACCTAAAGGGTGTAAATCATAATCATCCCAACGACCAGGGCATATATAACCTAAAGGTGTGCTCATGATCTGCACGTATATAAGAAAATCAGAATACTGGAACAAAGGTGCATGTTGAGATTATATGGTTAAACCATTCCAGTTGAATGCCTTTCCCATTCTCAGCTCACCCTAAACCTCAACCTTAGTATAATCATGTTGCTAGTTAGATGTTCTTAGATCTAACAAAGCAATGAAAACTTCATAAATTGACAATTCTAGTAACAACTAGGTGTGGCAAACAGGCAGGACGGACCAAGCCCGCCTGTGGGCCAGCGGACACAGGTAGGATTAACCCGTATTTTTACAGGCATATAAATTTCTTACCCATACCCAGTCATGGGTAAAAAGGCAGGCACCTATTAACCCGTGGATATATGTGGTTCTGCATTCCTTGAAACTTATATGTTCATTCATATGATCCTATTTGAAGATCGTAATATTTTGATATTGTGATGGTATATATGCAAAAATTCTTTACTTACAAATTACTTAATAGGGATATACAGAAAAATAAAAACCATTAATTTATTAAAAATTGTAATTTCTTAATTTTTGAAACCGCAAGTACTAGCTTACATGAGAAAAATGGGTACCCGCCTGTTTTACAGCAAAATAATGGGAAAATAACCTTTTACCCCATACCCATACCCACAAGTTGCAGTCGGGTACCCACAGGTAAGCAAGTGCTGGCCTCCTTTGTCAGAACTAGTAACAACTAAGAACTAGAGACTTGCTTGTGACATTCAACAACACATGGCACAATTAAGTAATTACAAGATACTAGATCAGACCCGAAAATAAAATACTATATATGATATAACCCAAAAGTTGGTAAAAAGTTTCACGTCATAAAATATATTCCAAATAATCGAAATAACTAAATAAGAAATTTCCAATAAAGACCCTATTGAACTCCTAGTATCAGTGATACTAGATTTGACCACTACAGCTTAATTACTGCAGTATGAATAAAAATAGGTGGCTCCAAAACCTACAATGCATTTGATAAGTGCATGTGTGGCTGACACAAGCCACTTTATTGCAGAACACATAACCTTGCTCCCAACAACCAAAAATCCTCACTATTCTATAAACTTCTAGTATGAGTCTTGAAGAAAGATTACAAAAAGCAATGCCAACCCTACGCTCTAAAGGCATAACAGCTCAGCTAATTACTGTAGGATTGAATTTTCAGAAAATTCACTTTATAATAATAATCCTTTCAAATTACAAAAAGAGCTCAAAATAGAGACATGCATTTGAAAACAAACAAAAATATCATATCAATCTCAACTCAAAAGTACTTCGAGGAAGGAGCGAGCAGTACTTACACTTACATGATAGCAATGGCACACAATAACAAATAGATAAAGGTTCATTCTTACAGAATGAAGATTTGAATATAGATCACAAGGATTTATCAAAGAAAAGAATATAGCTCATAAGGTAGAATGTACACAGGGCATGGTATACATATTTACGGTTCAAATTACATTTACCAAGACATAAATTTGCAGGTGCAGAAAAACTAATGAGTTACCACTCAAGGGCATAACTTGCAACTGCATGAGAATAGGCCAAATGGCAACATCTATATCTAACATGCTGGAACAGAACAATATGCAATTAACTAGTGCAGATCTGCATTCGATTGTCAGTTCAAAAAAATATGACCAGTAAAAACATATAGTACATGTGCTGCTGATGATGAAAAGGGCATGCCCAATAAGATATAGCATGGACATGATCATTTTATATATGTAATTATCGACCAACTATGGCAATTGTGCAGGTAGAGATGACTAATCACACAATCAGTAATTAAAGATCTTATGTGAATCAAACAGTGGATCAGGTTTGTTCAACAAGATATGGTGATTTATGCTCACCTATTAAATCATAGTGTCATATAATAAAAATAAATTGTTGCGAAGATAGATCAGCTACTGAATCTACCTGTTTGAGAAAGCCACCTCAAGTTCATATTCAGATGTGCTTTTGGTAGCATCAACTAATACACTAACAATTTCTGTCTTCCGAGTGCTAGCCATCAGACAATCATACTCGCTTGGAATGATGATTGCAAAAAAATCATCACTCAACTTGCTCAAGCATAACTTATCAACAGCTGCAAGTGCGATCCGCCGTTTTAACAAATCAGAATCTGGATCAATAATGTAGATGGCAAAGTCTGTAATTAACAAGATACGACGCTTCATCTTTCCCGATCCAGTAAATTTTAGAACCCTGTCTGCAAAGAGAACTTTGTTGTCACCTGCATACATGCAATAGATTTGCCATGAGTGACAAATCCATCCAGTTTTATAGTAAATAACCATAAATTAGCTTGAATGCCAATTAAGTTCTGTTTCCAAGAAGACAATCAATTGAACACAACCGGAGTACTGCACTAAAAACTTAAAGATCCTGAACCATCAACAAGTTCAAAGATGAGTCTGTCCTTATTCCTTGATAGTTTTTAAAAACATCTCATAAATAAAATAAAATAAAATAAAACAAAAGAGGGAGGGGATGTTGGGGAAGAACACAATGGTTTACTATTACTTGATTCAAACACAACAGGAAATCTAGTACTAATTATGTAATGTGAACAACAACAACAACTAAGCTTTAATCCTATACTAGATGAGATCAGCTATATGGATTCTTTATCTTTATTTCCTTCAAAATCCGACTCAATATCTAATATACGGAGGTCCTTAGACACTACCTCTCTCTCCACGTAATCCTAGATCTGCCTTTACCCTTCTTCTTGCCTTTCATTATTAAACTATTACATTTTCGAACAGGGACACTTGAAGGTCTAAAATGCACATGTCCAAACCATCTCAAACGCCCTTATTTTATTTTATCTTTAATTGGTGCAACATGCATCTTCTATCAGATGTTTTCAATTTTTAATCTTGTCCAGTCTTATATAACCACTTATCCACCTTTAACATTCTCATTTCTGCCACATTCATCTTATGAATATGTTAAACTTTAGTTGCTTAACATTCGTTCTCATATAGCATGATTGGTCTAATTGCCATTCTATAAAACTTTCTCTCACTTTATTAGACATCTTCTTATCACATAATACATTTGTGGCACTTCTCCATTTCAACCATTATGTTTTCATTTTAAATATGTAATGTGAGAAGTATGTTTATTCCACAATTTGCTTCTCCATATTAGTTAACATGTCTTAAAATCTCCAAACTGTCCACCCAAATGTGCAGTGAATCCAAAGAGAACCATTCACAAAAATCTAGCTAGACTTATTGATTATGCTGATATAACTTTCATGTATCAGATTCAAATGTAGCATAGCACAACTTACAGCCCTTAATCAAAGTAAGAACTTCACAAAAGATGATTGTTTCAAGTGCAAAGGAAAAGCATATGGGCTGTGGCAAGGACTGAGAAAAGACCATTTCTAGGTCCACAGAATCAATTATAATTTTGAGATTTGAAACCCTCAATAGAAAGTTAAAAACTGGCTACCCCATGAAAACAATATGGCAAGTCTTGATTTATTCATACAGTTCTTATCAGCATTATGATTTAACAAAATCAGACTTCCATGATGTCACAACACCATTATAACCTCACACAAATTTTCCATTCGTGCAAACATTTTCAACAAAATTAGCATGAGAAAAAAATCCCCATTTGAGCCAGCCTAAACTAAAAGAATATGCAACTGTTGGATTATAAATGCATATGCATCAGCCTAATGCTTGTACCATCAAGACTCGAACACTTGTGTTTATCACACAAATCATACTTACTGAATTTAAAGAAAACAAGGAACAGGAATAATGAAACTAAACCAAAGAAAGACCTTGTTTTGATAGGATCTTCATAAGATAAGGATCAGAGGGCACATCTAAATAATCTCCCTTGCAATCCCGATGAAGCGAAGCCCTCCGCCGCACCTTCATCCCAATGAAGGGCTCCAGATCTCGCTTCGCGTTCTTCGATCGCTCTGATTTCTCCGACCCCACACTCCCCTCATCGTCCCACTTCGCACTCATCGCCGTCTATGCCTCACTCCCCCCTTTCCTACACATTGATCTGAATCCTTTTAGAACATCAAGCAAGTTTTTAAAGATAGAAAACCGACGGTAAAAACTGGGAAATTAATAATCACCTCCAAAGTGAAAATCTAGGAATCATCGATCTCAATGCACATCAACGGTTGACACTCTCCACAGCTGTCTGATTTCAATCAGAGAGATCAGCATGATTTCATAATACTCAAATATATATTTCTAAGTATTACCATAGAAAAGACACAAACCACAAGAAATTTCATTAAGATAGATCGAGACATCATCCATTGATCAGGCCCTAAAGTCGAACAAACCCTAACTTTCTATACATAACACATGGATGAACGAACACAAACGGATGCTTGAGCATCAAAGCAAACAGCAGAGGAGTTCGATCAAGCACGCTCTCCACGGATACGGCGGGCGAGTTGGATATCCTTGGGCATAATGGTGACCCTCTTCGCATGGATGGCACAGAGGTTAGTGTCCTCAAAGAGCCCCACGAGATACGCCTCAGCGGCCTCTTGGAGAGCTGCCACAGCGGAGCTTTGGAATCGGAGATCGGTCTTGAAGTCCTGAGCGATCTCACGGACAAGGCGCTGGAACGGCAGCTTCCGGATCAGCAGCTCCGTGCTCTTCTGGTACTTCCGGATCTCACGAAGCGCGACGGTTCCAGGACGGAACCTATGCGGCTTCTTCACTCCGCCGGTCGCCGGCGCAGATTTCCTCGCAGCCTTCGTCGCCAGCTGCTTCCTCGGCGCCTTGCCGCCAGTCGACTTCCTCGCCGTTTGCTTCGTACGAGCCATTGGAGAACGCTAGGGTTTCGAGGAAAGCGAGACCTTGTTGGTGCGAGTGGTGAGGACGATGGGGATTTGGAGGGAATTTATAGAAGAGTGGATATTGGGGAAATTCCAATTTCCCGCGAGAGAGAAGATGAATTCCTGCGATCCCAGTCGTTGGTTTTGGTTTTCGTCGATTAACGGCTATGATTTGTTCCCAGAAGTCACTAGGATTGCCAACGTGGCGATATGGACTGTGAAGTAGGTGTTACTGGCCCAGCTCCTCTGAATAATATCAGAGATCGCATCACAGCCGTACATCACGAAGGAGTTCCAAATTCGAGGTCCTCCACGAACCTCGCAATACTTATCAACATTTCCCCGTCGCTATTGTTGCCCACACGAATACGATTCCTCTTTTTCTTAATTCTTATTTCATTCTCTAATCTCATCCATTAATTAATTATCTATCTTCTAATTATTACGCAACGCCATAAAGCTCTCATCCCGATCTCTCTCTCCTTTTTCCTCCATTCCTTGCGACCACGCGCTTGGAGAAGCATCGGATCCGTCTGAGTCCCTTCCCTAAGGTATGCTCCCCCTTCTTCTCCTTCGCGTTTGATCTCTGGTGGCTTTCTTTTGATGCGATTCTCATCGATCTAGGTTTTTTTTCCCGATTGGAGAGGTCGTCTCCCATGGCGTCCAAGCGGATTCTCAAGGAGCTCAAGGATCTGCAGAAGGATCCCCCCACGTCCTGCAGCGCTGGTACCTCCACTGATTTTTTTATATTATTATTTCCCGTCTTTTTTTAATTGATTGTAACTGTTGCTGGTGTTGTAGATCTGGACCCGATCGGTTGATTGTGCTTAGATTTCTGTCACTTGCTTCATTTAAATCCTCTATGCTATTTGTTTATTAGTTTTGTACGAAATTTGGTGAATTTGAGATGTTTGTGGTTATTTTAGGTCCTGGCGATGTTTAGAGTGATGTGTGCCCCTGTTCATGAGATTCAGTTGATGAGATCAATATAATATAATATTGTTTTAAATCTTTTGTTCTTGTTATTGGCATGATAACCATGTATCATTGGTGGTTTCCAACATTTGGGTTTCAGAAGAGAGAAAATGATGTATATGTAGAACATTATTTTACATTTAATCGGTTTCTCTGTTTTCCAGTAGAAGAATTTTTATTGTTAGAATAGATGCTTAAGTCTAATCACCACACATGTTTAGTTGTTCTGATTCATTTTCAGGTTTCATCTGGTCATGTTAATGGAAATTGATTAGAAGATGGTAGTTTCTTTGCTGTGATGGCTTTTATCTGTAGGAGAATCAATTTAAGTAGCACATATTTTTGTTTATGTGTTATTTTCTTAGTTTGAGATATTCATCTTATTTCTCACTCACTGGAAATATAGATTTCAGTTTATTGCAGTATCATATGTTTTACAAAATATGTTCACTACATGGGAACTCATTTAGTCATTTATAGTCAGATAAAAGATGCAATGCACTTTATATAGGGGTTAGTTGGTTACCAATTCACCTCCACAAACCTTATCCTCTGTTGTTTTGCTAGCCTTGACCCATCTATATAAGCACCCTCTTTTCCAGTTTATCTTCATGTATTCCTGGAAGATTGTTGTTGGTAATAAACCAGATTCTCTTTAATGTTGACAGACAGTTTATCATGTCTCAGTGGTTGTTTCTTAAACTGAACTTTACTAGGTTTGATTCTATGGAAGTCTAGCTTACTGGATACGGCCATAGATTGGTCATACACCGTTTGAGCCTTCCTTTTTCTCATTTTTGTGACAATAGCAATTTTGCTCATTCATATAATCCTTATTAACATTGTTTAGTGTGTTAGTGCATAATCTAGTAAAAAGATACAGATCTTGAAAGATATGGGTTGCCATTCATAGCTTTTATACTTTACTTTGGAGCCACATGGATAGGATGGGCCTCATGGGATTTGCATCTTTGCCTAGTCATTTATTATGGTATGTTTGGTTGGAGCTGGCATAAGTTAGAACATTGGTTTTAAAATTTTGAATTTAGTTTGGAGGGAAATTTTTTATCTCAAGCTGACACAACTTTGACTTAATTAATACTGATTAAAATTATATTATTTTTTATAATGATCGGTATCCAGAAATGGTTAATATTTTTTAATACTAATTACTGGTTTTATTTAATTAATTAAATAATTTATAATAAAAAAATCATTTATTCCAAGTTATTCTGTTTAGTTGGTGGAGAGTTGTTAGAACTTGGTATAAGAATGGTTATCCCAAGTTATTCTTAACTCAAACACACATTTAAGTAATAATTGCATGACACAATATGTGCATTGTATGATCTAGACAATGCATTACTCACCCTTTTTACATTTTTGTTCCACTTGTTTTAGTTAAGAGAATAAATTGATTGCCTTTCTTATTACTAAGAAACTTTTTGAATGGCTGATCACATATTTATCTTTGAACATTATTTATTTTTAATTGCAGGCCCTGTAGCAGAGGATATGTTCCACTGGCAAGCAACTATAATGGGTCCGCCGGACAGTCCGTATGCTGGGGGAGTCTTTCTGGTTACCATCCACTTCCCACCAGATTATCCATTTAAGCCACCAAAGGTATGACGTAGACATACTCACTTTTTTTAGTCGGTTTTAGTGATATTATAGCCTTTTGCTCTTCAGGTGATACTCAATCTTGCAAAATAATAATAATAATAATAATAATAATGCAATTTATTATTATTATTATTAAAAATCTCATTTTTTTACTGCAATCTGGATTAATGTGAAACAACTTGGGTATTATGATAAGCGTCACTTCATTCTGGATATTCTTTGCCTTCATGTGATGCATAGGATACCGTGCTATGTTCTCTCACTTGCCAAATATGTTGCCTATTTCACTTGTGTGCAAATTAGTAGCCAGCAAGTTCATGCCCCGTCTACTTGAACCATTTTCTTAGTTTGCTTAATTGCTCTTTTTACCAGAATTTTTTTTCTTCTTGTGTTTGTCTTCTCCACCTCTCTTGGTGATAATTCTTGAGGTTTCAGATTGGATTTGTTAGAGAATGGTAGTCATTCAGATCCTTGTCTTGGAGCCTTGAGCTTGTATGTATTAACTTTCTTCTTGAGCAGTGAAATTTGGAAATACAAGTTTTTTGTGTGCAGCCTGCTATGTATTTCTTTAGAAGTTGAAATGGAAGAATACAAGGCGTTTGATTGAAGCTCACGAATGAAAAAGCATACATGATAATTACAATGGTTGATATCTATGTAAATATGTTTCAACTGGAGCTTGAGCTTTGAACTTTTTTGGCATGCAAGGCAGCAGAGTAAACATTCATAAAGCCTCTCATTTGGAATGATTGAGTGAGACATTACTAAAAGGTGGAGTCTGATCAGAAGATTTTCATTAAAGTACTTTAATGTACATAAGATGCTTCTTGTAGGAACTTTGCATTTGATAGTTGTTTTTTGGGAATTCATAATCATTCAAGGTTTAGGCTGCACATAGTCTTGTGCTCTTATTGTATCTTCATTACAATTCAAGTTGATAGTCTCATTCCAATGTGTTTGCAGACTTTGGCTGAGTTTTGATTTATCATGCTCACAAAATTCATCTGACTTTGACTCATGGGTTTTGCAGGTAGCATTCAGGACAAAGGTTTTCCATCCAAATATTAATAGCAATGGGAGCATTTGCCTTGACATCTTAAAGGAGCAATGGAGTCCAGCCTTAACCATCTCCAAGGTTAATGTTTTTCATTGTTTATCACTAGCTATCTCCCAAACCAATCTGGTGCATTCGTGTAAATGTGATCAAGGCTGCCTTATCATGTTCCAGGTTTTGCTTTCAATCTGTTCCCTGCTGACTGATCCAAACCCAGACGATCCGCTGGTTCCTGAAATTGCTCACATGTACAAGACTGATAGGAACAAGTATGAGACAACCGCAAGGAGCTGGACCCAGAAATACGCCATGGGCTAGATCATTATCCTTTGCTAAGATGGGTGGGTTTGTTCGACGGTTGTCTATGTAGTATCTAAGAATTAAGTGGTTGTTCTGTATTGTCTCTCTGAAAAGCCAGAAAGGAACTCATTGGCTTCCTATGGATTATCAAGAAAACAAGATGAATGCATTGTTTACATGAATGATTTCAGTTTGGGTTATAACACCATGCCCCCTTCCTGTCTCTGTATTTAGAGCCTGTTTGGTTTTACAGCATGCTAAGCAGGCTCTCCCAGATAATGAATTCCATTAAAACAAGATGAAAAAGGCTAAAAACCCGAAACGACATCCTCTCCGTCCATTCACAGCTGGAATCTAACATCCACCATCCATTATAACTATGAGTGCACATCTCGATGATTCATCCATGGCCCAGATGAAAACACCACGTGTATGAAATGTCTGGCATCTTCCACGCCGATAAATAGCGCTCCCAATTGTCCTTCTCCATCTCCGCTTCTCTTCTATCTCTTTCTTATTGATACTCGGAGAACTTTCAGATCCGGCAGCGGCAGGAGTTCGATTCGATCTCGATCGAAGATGAACGACGCGGATGTCTCCAAGCAGATCCAGCAGATGGTGCGCTTCATCCGCCAGGAGGCGGAGGAGAAGGCCAACGAGATCGCCGTCTCTTCTGAGGAGGTACTGATCCTTTCCCATCCATCGTTTCCGATCTTACTAATTTGGACCGAGTGATCTGTTGTTGCTCTTGCTTGGTATCGATCACAGGATTCGATTATGGATGGTGGTCGATTTATAATAGAGCAATGCTTAGGTTTATCTGTTTGTTGAATAGAGATTCATTGGTGAAAATAAGTTATTGAGCATTTCTCCCTGTTTTATACGATTTATGTGTGAGGAGAAATGTTCTTGAGTGGTTGTTTTGATGAATTTGCGTAGGCTGGGGTTTGGTACCAATTTTATAAATTTGATATTTTTACTGTTTTGTAGGAGTTTAATATTGAGAAATTGCAACTAGTTGAAGCTGAGAAGAAGAAGATCAGGCAGGAATATGAACGTAAAGAAAAGCAGGTTGAAATTCGAAAGAAAATGTAAATCTACTTGACATGTTCTCTTTTTTCTCCACAATTTGTCTTTTTTAATCTCATCTCTTGCTTCTTAGTTCATTATCAGTTCTTGAACTCGATTTTGATTGGTAATGTTAATGTTTCTATTATATATATATATACACACATTATGCGGTCAGCCTTATCACTGTGCAAATGCGGTTGCCTCTTTTTGGCCCACTTGCACAGCGTTTTGAAGAAATCCAACCATATAGATGGAAAGAACATTGAAAAATAAGCTAGCATGTCAATTTTCATACAATTTGGGAATTTGAACTGGTAAAATTTCTATAAAGACCTTACAAGTTCCCAAATCGTATGAAAATTGACATGCTAACTTATTTTTCGATGTTCTTTCTGTCCATATTGATGAAAATCCTTCAAACATGCTCCACATGGTCAAATGGGAGGCGACCGTAAATGAATAGTGTTTCCGGCCGACCTTACCTTATCCGTTATATTCATTATGAGGTGTGCTACTCCTGGCATAATTATACCAGAACAGAAGTGGCTTGATTGAAAAGTTTTAGCAAAATCCGGTTTCTTATTGTTGGTCTAACATTAATCCTCTTTTTATCAGTTGTGATTTGTATGCAAGGATTTATTTTTACAGTAACTTTTGGTTACATGATTTCTATATAATATCAATACAGAATCTGATAATGTATTTTACTGTATATCCTGCTTGGTGCAGTGAATATTCCATGCAGCTGAATGCTTCTCGGATTAAAGTTCTTCAAGCACAGGATGATCTAGTTACCTCCATGAAGGAGACAGCTGCAAAAGAACTTCTGCATGTTAGCCATGATAGCCATGCTTATAAACATCTCCTCAAAGATCTGATTGTGCAGGTGATGTGCTAACAGTATTGTGGTGTTCACATACATATAAATGTATGGTTTATACATCATATTTAATATTTGAATTGAATATATGTAGCCTCTGTCTAAGTTATAATTGAGCTGTGTATAAACTGTTTTTCCCAGGCTTCTGAAGTATTCCTTGTAAATATCTCTTTTCTGGATACAACTGTGGCCTAGGTTGTTGGTTGAGATCTATTGGTTCTTCTCCACATGTTTAATTTGGAAATAGACTTGGCACTGAACAAATATCGATATTAAGTACATATTTTGATTCTCCTTACCTTGCTTTAGATGCATAGGATCTGTCCATATGAATCAGGAATCAAGTTTGTTTTTTGGTTTTGGATGTTATGAAGCTGTGTAAAAATAATAGGCATGAGGCTATTGAACATGGGGTTTTTTTTTTTCTCTAAAAGATATTTTGTCTGTTTTAGTATGAAATTTGTTTTTATTTGGTGTGGCTCCACTAATGTCTTTTCTTGGAGGAGTTGCTTTGTTTTTGTTTTTTCTCTCTAGAGTTGCAGCATTTCTAATTCCTATTGTAGCCTTATTCTTGTAGGTTGCTGTAAGCTGTTGTTCGAATTTTTACTAGGGGAATTATGTCACTCACTGTGATATGTTGACTGCTATGCAGAGCTTGCAAGGCAAAAATATAGGGAAAATGGGTTAAATAGAATTGAACATACCATACCAGTCCTTGATGAATTCTATTAATTGCCTATGCCTATTTAGAATGAGGTCTGAATTGCCGGAATAGTAGTGTCCACAATTATCTCTTTAGAATTTATATTGGATAGCCAATTAACTTAATGCATAATAAGTCACTTAGCATGAGTAGTTCACTACTGCATTATGAAGATGCATAAAATTAGTTAAGGTTGTTTTTTGCCATGCTTCTCTCCATAACTTACAGACAGTTGTTCCCAACTTGAGGCTAACATATCCTACTTTCAGAGTTTGCTAAGATTGAAGGAGCCAGCAGTGCTCTTACGTTGCCGGAGAGAAGACCTTGAGCTTGTTGAGTCAATCTTGCATTCTGCCAAACATGAATATGCAGAGAAAGCAAATGTTCATCACCCTGATATTGTGGTTGATGACATTTTCCTGCCATCTGCTCCCACCCATCATAATGCTCATGGCCTTTACTGGTGATATCTCCAGCCCAACTTTTGATTTTTCAAACTGCCAAATAGTATTTAACATTTTAATGTTTTTTGTTTATTCAGCTCTGGAGGCGTTGTATTAGCTTCTCGAGATGGGAAGATTGTGTTTGAAAACACCCTTGATGCACGCCTGGATGTTGTCTTCCGCAAGAAGCTGCCAGAGGTACCTATCATCTTTCTTTGCTTGATCCTTTTCTTAGATCTCTATGATGTTCTATGGACTTGGAGAATCTGAAACTTCATTTGGATTACGTCACACTTTTCTATCTGGATTCATAGTTGTCAGAATCATTTTCTTTATCAAGTTCAAGAATTTTAATGATGTTACTCCTACCTTGATGGTACAAGAATGAGAATGAAGTTTCTTGCTTTAGTTGATGATTCATGTACTATTTGCACTTTAAATTTTTAACTCAATAGTTGTGTTGGTTTATGCACTGATTGTATGAACTACGATAACTAACATTAGAAGGTATGGTATCACTGTCTTTGCATGAATCTATTCCTTTGTGTTTCTTGTAGTCTTTAATTATTTCTGTTTCTTTCATGAGTATGGTATGATGAGATGATGCACCGTATTTTAAGAACTGTTTTTTTTTTTTTTTATCCTTCTTCTGTGCTCTAGTAATATAATTGCACTAGCTAATCTAGATCTTTTTATGCAAGAGCTAGCTTTAATCATGAAATTGTTGAAAACACCAAAAAATTGGATCCAGTGTCATATATGCAATTTTCTAATGTTTTAACTACCTTCTTAATACAAGTTGAATCAAATACTCTAATTACCATTTCCATTGCAAACCAATGATCATTGGTTTTTTAATCTATTCCTGTTCATCTTCTTAGTTGTTTTAAGTTATTAGTCTGTGTATACAATGCTCTAATTAAGCCCCTTGTCTAACAGATCCGGAAGCTGCTCTTCGCTTAAGCTCTTTGGTTGTCTGCTACAGACTGTCAGATGTTGGTTTCTAAGTATCTGAAACAGTTTACAGACTTGCTATTTGGAGTGTTAAGAGTATTGTATTATGTGAAAATTCTTATTTGTTATTGAACCTGTCTGTGTTTGGTGTCATATGAACGTCACTCAGACTTCTGAGTAATCATCCATGAGATTGAGAACTGTTTTTCAAATTGGCAGCCTAAGATGATGTAAAACCTCTTCGTGTTTGAAAATAATATTATTATGTTTTATTGGGATGCAAGTAAATTAGATTTCTGATCTGATTTTTTGTCTCAGTGCCTGCAAAATTTGCATACCTTCTTGGCCTGTGTTATTTAATTACATGAAACTATTATCTGCAAAAGGTGATATAAACTAATAAAGTTAGTCTTATTGAGTTAGCTGAATATCTTGGTTAGTTTTGTAGGTAAAATGAGTTAAACAAAAAAAAATTTATGACATAATTTCTATATTAAGGGGTGCCTTGGATATATATGGGCATGATACAATCGTACGGCCTAATATCGCTCCAGAAGGCCGTCTCATTTTCGCCTTTTGTTTTAAAGATTTCCAACCGTTATGAATGAAAGAGCGTGAAAAATAAAGTATGATTTTATACAATTTGAGAACTTGTAAGTGCCTTCATCATAACGAAAATTTATAAAAATCCTACTAATCTAATTTCCACCCGTTAAGATGAAGGCCTACAAGTTACTCAAATCAGTATTTAAAATTGATATCTTATTTTTCACGCTCTTTCCATCCATACAGTTGGATTTCCTCAATACACTGTGCAAGTGGGTCAAATGGAGGCTACCGCAATTGCACAGTGTATATATATATATATATATATATATATATATATATATATATATATATATATATATAACGGGGCTGATATTATAAGACCGGTCGGATTATTGTGTAAGTAAGGTCGTCTCTTATTTGACCACTTGCACAGTATTTTGAGGATTTCCAACCGTATGGATGGAAAGAACATCGAAAAATAAGCTAGCATATCAATTTTCATACAATTTGAGAACTTGTAGGGTCTTCATCTTAACGGGTGAAAATTTATAGAAATCTTACTGGTTCAAAATTTCACTATTTAAGATGAAGACTCTAGAAGTTCCCAAATTGTATGAAAATTGGCATGCTGGCTTATTTTTCGATGTTCTTTCCATCCATACGGTTGGATTTTCTCAACACATTGTGCAAGTAGGTCAAAATAAAGCATTTACATTTGATGATAAAGGCCTACTGCGATAGTATCACCTCAAGATATATATATATATATATATATATATATATATATATATATATATATAATTCTCTTCATATATGACCACACAAAATTGAGACTTTTCCTATATAGCATCTAATTAGATTATGAAGAGAAGATTTTCATGCAACTCATACAATATTATTTCTCATAAATATCTCTATTAGGAATATAAATATGATGATTATTGTATAAATGATTAAAATGCAAATATAAAACAAAATCACGTGGAAAATAAGTATATAATTTATAATCAAGTAGAAAATTTAAAAGTTAAAATGCATATGTAAAAGGTATAAAAACACATTTAACCTATTATCTATTCATTATTAAACAATAATAGAGTCAATAGTTTGTATATATATATATATAATAGAGAGAGAACTGCTTGCATTCCATTGATTTAACACCGTCAAGGATCAACTTAATCATAGAGGCATATAAATAAAAATAGTTGATTTAGAGGTATATTCAAGTAAATATCATTTTTATAGGGGTATATAAATAATTTTAAAGTTTTAGAGGGGTATCAACCAAAAAAAACCTATTTTAAAATTTTAAAAAATAAATACATAGAAATAAAAAAAATAATTATCCTGACGTTGCCTCGTGATAGGCACTGAGAATCCCCACGGATGTTGCCAAACGAGTCGGAAGTCCAGAAGTGGCTATCAACAACATTCAGAAATGAAATATCCATCTCCACAACCAGATCTAGCACTCAAAACATTCCGTTAAACCCTAGCTGCGCCCCGGGGAGCGACGATCCACCTCCGCGCCCTCCTCCGGTCACGTTCTGTGAGTTTTTGCGACCCAACTTTTTTTTTTCACGAAAGATTACGATTTGATAGCGATATTTGTTAGGTTTTAGTGCTTTCCTTTTCGTATCTTGATGAATGAATGCAATGTATGATTTGATCTGCTGTATTTGGAGTGAATGTTATATTTTAAGTCCTTTTCTTTCAATTGCTTTGCTTTTTCTAGTTATTTTTCTCCTATCAGTAGTCTGTTATAGTGTTTGACTCTGGTGTTACTTAAAAGTCGCATGCATACATTGTGCTGTGTAGAGAGTGATTAATTGATCATTATGCTCTGCATTTGCTTGTGCTGTGAGGAAAAAGAGATTAATTGTTCATGAGGGGCTCACATCAATTGTTTGATAGTTTTTCCATTTGTTTTTCAGGTCAAGATGAGACTTTTATTTGAGCTTCCAAATTTTTTTTATTGTTTTCATTCCTGTTCTAATTGTTCTCCCTGCTAGCTGCAAGAACATTTTATATGTTAGATTGAAGCAGTATACTGCTATTTTATTTTATTATTATTATTATTTTTGTTTCTATTGTTGGTCAATGTGCAAGTTCCTATTATCTTGTTAACAGGGAAATTTCTTTTCCATGGAGATGGTTGTCTTGATATCGGTTATACTTCTAGTAGTGGCATCTCTTCTTCTCTTCCCAAGATCACATAATAAAGGCAATTCTCTGGAGGACAACACCCTTTTTGTTTTTCTCTTTTTCTTTTGGCATTTCTGCTAATTGTCTTTACAATTCCATGATGCAGGTAAAGGGAAAAGCTCTCTGTCATATGTCGCTCACAAGGTATATTTTAGTGGATGTATATTGCCACAACCTAATACCCTTTTATGAAAAGTATTTTGTTGATTATGGAAAATTGTTAGACATTTAAACCTTTTGTTAAAGATGAATGTGGCTCCGTAAGAGCTTGTCCTTCATCTAATCTCTTTCCGTGTTTAAGAAGGTTTAAGGGATTGTCCCATTGTTGCCGGAATGTGATTCAGATTCATGCAGTTTTTATTGCCCAACTTTCTCCAAAAGACAAACGAGTAGGTCTTTATTGGGGAAATTAAATGAATTTCTTGATAAACCAACTTAATATTTTGGCTTTATGATGAGTTAAACAGAAAAAATAATTGCAACATAAGATTATAGTTTTGCACCATGTTATCGCAATAGTTTGATGATCTCAGAAATCATAAAATGAACTTGAAGATTGTTGCATCCGTCAATGACTCATAAATGTAAATAACAAACTTTCATGGCTTAGAGCAAGGTTAGATCATTAAATTTTATTGCATGTTATCTTTTGTGGCAACCTTTGATTCATTTTCTTTTATGATATTTCTCAAATGATTCAATTTTAAAGTGGAGCCTTGGCGCAATAGTAAAGTTGTTGCCTTCTGACCTAGAGGTCACGAGTTTGAGTCGTGGAAACAACCTCTTGCTTCAAAAAGCAGGATAAGGCTGTGTACAATAGGCCCAAGTGGTCCGACCCTTCCCCGAACCCTGCTTAATGCGGGATTTTTGTAGCACCGGGCTGCCCTTTTTATTCAATTTTAAAATTTGTTGACACTTGATCGCCAATTTTCATATATCAGATGTACCTCAGTCATTTATTTCAATTAAATTTATTTCTCATTCATCTCTTCTTGTACCTAGACATTGAAGTTTCACACGAAGGAAGAGGTCTCTCTGCATAACACTAGGAATGATTGTTGGATCATTGTCAATGACAAGGTTGTGAAACTTCTTGTGTTAGCAATATTTCCACTGGTAAAGTTTGTTCTGGAGAAGCCATGGTCATTCTTAAAACTAAATAACTGATACAAGATATTTAGGTTTATGATGTCACGCCATATGTGGAAGAGCATCCAGGTGGTGATGCTATATTAAAGCATGCTGGGGGTGATTCCACAAAGGGCTTCTACGGGTTTGATTTAAATGACTTACAACCTTCTTTGTTTAACGATATTTATGATTCTCATCAGAATGGATTTCTACATCCACCTTGTATACTTCTCAAATACCTTTTTTACTTTCTTCATTAAAACAGGCCTCAGCATGCTTCTAGAGTTTTCGACATGGTTGATGAGTTCTATATCGGGGATCTGAAGTCTTGAAATTTCCAGTTAATCTCAACTCTTCACTTGTAAGTTAGTTAACCTTCCAATCAGAGATGCTTTAATGGTTGGATTGGTTAGTGAACTCTGGTACTTGTAAGTTGTGACATTGAAACTGAGATAATAATCCATTGGCAATCTATTTTCTAATGCCTACTGTTCTTCATTTTCTATTCTATTTGCTGAAATTTTTCTGACTTAGAAACTCCGGTGATACAGTTGTTCATTTATACTGCCATCATGTAATTGTTGGATTTGTGCATAGTTGGAAACACAAATAAGAGAAGATGTTTCATATATTATCGCTAAGCAGGAACAGAGTTTTTCATGTCCTTTGGATATTTGATATCCAACTCAATACAAGGGATTGCTTTGAATTGTAACCTATCTAACAATTTCATCCAGTCTCAAGAACAGGCTGAGTTCTAACCATTGCAGCAAAAGGCATGTTAGTATTACCAACCCTAACACTCCCCAAAGCCTCTCCATCTTCAATCCCCATCTTCTTATTCCTTGCCAACCTAAAGACTCTCAACCACACCAAGCCAACCATCATCATTCCAACCACTGCATTCCCACCTACAATCAACCAAACAATCCATTTCCGCCCTGTCGACGCTCGTGACTCCAGCACCGGCGTGACAATGCCAAAATACCCTGGAGTTTTCCCATAACATACATTCGGTGACACCATCTTGTATAATGTGACTGTTCTATTCAATCCAAAACTAGCACATTTCAACTCAGGCTTCATTCCTTCAAGGATGAACCTTATGGTGATAGGATCTGTTGCATTGAAACCGAGCTCCGTGATGTTCTTGGAGCTCAAGTTAGATGCATCATAAGCTTGAAATCCAACAACTGGAGCCTCGAGCGTGTATCCAGGGATGTCGAAGAAGGTAGAAGACCAATTGCCGAGACTTTGATACACAATGATCAACCTCTTAACATGAGGAACAGCAATGGCTCCTGATGGAACATGAACTTGACCAATGTCTACACCAGTCCTCCATAACGTTTTGCTCCGTATCCTCTTGCCGGAGACCTCAATGCCCGATAAATTCATTGGTGTGGGGACTTTAAAGACAATACCGGTGCGATGATGGAGCAATGCTTGCAATGCATTGTCTCTGACAACGGTGTTCAGGGAGTTGATGGTGATGTTGTTTGATACATCTCCCGAAGATAAGAGGATGAGTGTGAAGAACCAAAGAAGGCTTAGGATCATCAAATCCATGTAGAAGAAGAAAGCTTAGCCTTCATTGTATGGTAGTCTGGAGGAGAAGGGGTTATTCCACAAGGCATGAAGCTTGATAATATCATGTTCATCGTTGGAGTTTGAATTTATTGAACTGGTTTCATTGTCAAATGATCTGTCAAAAGTGAGAGAATATGTAAAAAAAAGGGATGATATTGATGGACAGATGGATAATAAGACAAAGATTAGATGGATACTCTGTTCAAACTTTTATTTTTAAGAATTATAAATATAAATATCTCTTTATTTGGTTGATATAACAGTTGTTTCTAAGGTTAGCTACTACGGTAAAATTAGTTGGTAAAAATAAAATTATCTAATTATAACCATTGATTTAAAATCAGACGATAGAATTACTGAATTACTAAATATGATTGTATGACATAGTTATTGTAAAATATAGGATCTCTGAGTCAACAATAGCTACCCATAATTATCTGAACCGGAACCGGATCGGATATTGAATCGTTTAAGGTCCCGGGTTGGCGGGTCACCAATTCATCTCACCGATTCAACCGTCAGGTCAATTGGGTCAATGTTAGGTCAATATAAATTTAATAATAAATTTTTATATTATAGATAAATAATAAAATATTATTTTAAATAATTTAATATTTTAAAAAAATGCCAATTCAACCACCGGTTTAATAATTGGTTCACCCGGTTCCACTGCATTTCTGGGTCAATTACAGAAACGAACCGGTTCCATGACTGGTTCACCGGTTCACCCGATTGGGCCATCGGTCTGGTCCAGTTCTGATAACTATGTAGCAACCACTTAGATGTAGACTTTGCTTCTAAAAGTCAACAATAGCAAACACATGGAATCTCAACCTGGCATTGCTCGGTGAAACAAAACTAGTTCCCCCTTGTGAGGTTAATGTTTCAACCGAATCAAAGACAGATTTATGGCTCATATACCAGGGCCTTGAAGTTTTTTTATTATGATATGGTGGCTAATGTCAGTGATTTTGGGATTGAAAAGCTGTTGGCTGGAGATTATCAGTCTCTGATACAATCTGTTGCTCCAAGGGCAATAGGACACATATGGCTACAGGTATGTATGTATGCATGCATCTTTCCATCATTCACTGAACAGAGTCTGCTGTTGTGCTCAAAGGAATCACCAAAACAAGAGATCAGTATGAAGGATGCTGAAACTTAAATAGAATCCAATAATAGGGCATGCATTGCTGAGAATTCAGGTACAAAGCAAGAATAATATTCATCTGTATCTGCTTCGGTATCACATGCATATCAATTTATGTACATATTGAAAGCCTTTGTAACAACTCATTGAAGTCTAATACCATCAAAATATTCAAAAGATTATCAGATTTGCAAGCCCATTTGTTACAACCAAGCCTTTGTCCAAAATAGAGATTTAAGCCAGTTTACAAATGCCTTTGCATTTAAGCTTCAGCAAGACGAGCTAGAGTTGGGCCGGAAGGCTTGATTTTCACTCGTTTGCACTCCTCAATGGAGAAATATATGCCTGGGGTATCTGTTAAAGCCCCACAAAAAGCATTCAGGAACAAGCACAACAGAACTCTGTACAGAAACAGAACATTGCAGCTGCTACTGAGGTTGAGACTGCTTGATGGTCAGTTCGGCTCTGAGGTGAAGCACACCGTTGATGAAGTAGAGGCTGTCATCGGCCATGAATGATGTCCAGGGAATGGCGAACAAGTTCCGGTAACCGACAGCCTTTCCCCCAGTGAAGGTGTAGTAACCCTTGTACTTGCTTACGAACTCTCCCGCGGGCCTAGTCCTTGCAGCAAATTCATAATCCACAGTAAAGCTGACAGAGCCCTTCTCTTGCATACCTAAGAAAAGTCCAAAGCAGTGGAATGAACTCTGCTGATCCATGTTACAGTGGGCCGAAAGAAAGAATCCCTGCCCACCCAAGTGAAATGCCTGGGAGTAGACACGGCCAGATGGAAACAGATTTGCACACTCCTCCCGTTTAAGATCTAGATACACGATACACTGTGGATGGGGCAGTTCAAACTCGACAACCTTCACAGGCCGATACTTGTAGGCCCGTTCCACAAATCGTCGATTAGTTGACTCCTCTGAGGCAAGAATTCGCTGCCGATGAGGGGTCTCAGACTTGAAGAAAAGAGCCTCCAGAACAGCCTTGGATGCAAGTTCATGATCGAGGTCATTGCAAGTAAGAACCTTCCTCAGTTTCCTGCATGTCATGTAGGGGAAGCGCACAAGACGGCAAAGTCGGGACCCCAATATCTCCCGGCGTTCCTCCACTTCAGGGTATTGAGATCGAGCCCACTTCAGAACCAAGTCATAGACTGCATCCTCCGATGCCACCTGAATGTCATCACTAGACAGGATTGCCTCTATACCAGACAGAGGTAGATTCATAACCTCCTCTTGAAACCTGGAAGAGGTTAAATATTATCTGAGAACAAGTTCTAATACTTCTATAAACCAAATAGCAAGAAATTACTTACTTTGTTATGTCTCTATATTTATTAGAAAGGAACTCCTTTGCCGTATCTGTCAAAGGTTGAACTGCTGAAGCCATTGAAACAGTGGATGGGAGCTCCAAATACAGAAGCGCAGATTCTGTTGTCATGGACAAGCTTCTCAGCAACTGGCAACAATGTCTCATACATGAAGCAACCTCAAATTTGTCAGCAGCCATCAGCACATCCAGCAGGGTAGTAGGAGATGTGGTTGACAACTTCCCGCTATACATGAAACTCAGAAGTTCCATGAGTGCTGTCTCTTCTGTCAAGGGGAAAAAAAAGTTCAAGTGAGATTACATGCAGCATTCTGATAGAAGCTCCTTTCTCATTCAAATGCCTGCAAACTGAAGGGAATTAGGATAGGTGATCAGTTGAAATCCACAGTATTGACTAGCATCAGTTCATATCATATACAGCGACCAGTGACCATCTCAGGCAACACATAGAAAGGTGACACTGCCATAAATTGATATACTGACTAACCCTAGCTTTTTTATGGGCTAGACAAATGAAGTCCAAAAACATACCACATACATATTTGACAAATTACATCAGAAGCTAACAAAATAAGATGCATCACAAAATATTTAATATTGAAAATTTGAAATTACTGGAAGTATGCACTGCAATACAATAGCACAAAATTGTAAACAACAAGGTTGGGACAAACAGTGAAAACTTGAATATTAGCTTTTTTTTTTGAAGTACCTGGGGCATTAATTCGTAAGGTAGCATGACGCTGGTCTGATTCTCGCATACCATTAGAGAAAAGCTACAGGAAAAGTAAAAAAAGATGGTTAATATAGAAAGAAAAAAACATAAGGAAAGCAATGAAAGCAAGATCTTAAATATATTTTCATCTTACTTTATAGAAGAATGGGCTCTTTGCAGCAAGGATAGCAGAACTAATAAATATGGACTTAATTCTCAAAACAGGAGAACAATCCATGCTCCAAGAAGAATCACTACTATTTGAAGGCTCATCACCTAAGAAAATGAGAAATACAAAAGCCAACTTATCACTAAGAAAAGTCATTAAACAATTACAGACCAAAGTTGACATGCTAAGTTGCTCACAGTAGTAACCCATTAGCAAACTTTGGAATATCCACATTATGAGCATTTTTTTAAAAAGCATTCTGATTAAACAAGAAAAACATATGTTAAAAAAAAAGTGCATAACATGATAGATATTTGTTATATAATTACAATTTTGTAAAAACAATGACTCTATCACAACATCTTCTATCTACCAGAATGCCAGGATTCCCTGTTTGACAGGGACATATAGGACAGCTTGTTATGGAAGCGTATATTTTTCATATACAGCTTGAAAGTGGAATAGAACACATCATATGTCCATATATTACCTGGAAACCAAGATAAATGAAGAATCAAGCATGAAACAGAAGTATGGAAGCAACACTGTCAGGCTTCTGATACTTGAGCAAATACACATATGAAAAACAATTTTCACTGTATAAAACATAAAGGGCAGCCCGGCGCTACAAAGCTCTTGCTATGCGCGGGGTTCAAGGAAGGGTCGGACCATTTTGGTCTATTATACGCAGTTTTACCCTGCTTTTTTTGCATACATAAATACTAAGTTGGAAGATTTTGATCAATACCTGATGGGGTTTCTTCAATCATTGCTACAGCTTCACCATCATGGTTTTCATATGTACCAGCATCCTCAGTATCAGGCTGGTCACAGTTAACAATCTGCTCTGAATTGTACACCGAGAACTCCGCAGCTAAGAAGAAAACAAAAATTTTATAACTTTTGAGAACATCATATCATGTTCAGTTACATAAAAAGAGATGTGAAGGCAACATAGAATGTGAGCAGGGAAATGCCAGTGCTACTTAAGGCTGTATCATTGATATCAAAGACATTAATGTGCACTCATGTGCAAGAATTAGAAGAACATTAACCTCTAACAAGCAGACATCAAAAACTGTGAGAAAGAAGAAACACCCCTCAGATAACGCAATAACACACATTCTTCAGCATAGGCTATACCCAGCATTATATTTCAACAGATTCATAGGATACCAGGCATTAAATTTGCAACTAGTGGAAACATACTACACAAGTTGCTTTGAAACAAAACACCAATTTGCAGTGCATTAAACAGCAGATACATTCTATCTTCAACAAAAATGTATGAAATCATTGGCCATATCACACAATAAATTTGCAATTAGTTGAAAGACATTACTGAAGTTGCTTTATGTCAAAATCCCATTTTGCAGTGCATGATGAAGAAGGTATGAAATCATAAGCCATAACATGCATTATATTTTGGCAGATTCATAGGCTATACCAGGCATTAAATTTGCAATTAGTGGAAACTCATTACCGAAGCTACTTTGCAACAAAATTCCATTTTGCAGCACATTAACGACAAAAATGTATGAAATCATAGTCTATATCAGGCATTATATTCTGAGAGATTGATAGCCTATAACAGGCAATAAATTTGCAATTAGAGGAAACACGTTACCGAAGTCACTTCCCGACAAAATCCCATTTTATGGTGCATTAACAACTGGATACATTCAAATTTTGACAAAAATGTGTGAAATCATAGGCTATACCAGGCATTAAATTTGCAATTAGTGGAAACTCATTACCGAAGCTACTTTGCAACAAAATCCCATTTTGCAGCACATTAACGACAAAAATGTATGAAATCATAGTCTATCCCAGGCATTATATTCTGAGAGATCGTTAGCCTATAACAGGCAATAAATTTGCAATTAGAGGAAACACGTTACCTAAGTCACTTCCCGACAAAATCCCATTTTATGGTGCATTAACAACTGGATACATTCGATTTTTGACAAAAATGTGTGAAATCATAGGCTACACCAGGCATTAAATATGCAATTAGTGGAAACACATTACCAAAGTTCCCATTTTTTCAGTGCATTAACAACTGGATACATTCGATTTTCAACAAAAATGTAAGATACCAGGGTAGAAACACCCAACTAAAAGCTCTGTGGTGCCACACTAGATGATTCCTTCATCTACTATCATCCTCCAAAAGGTTGCCAATGATAATCATAGCAAAAACACAAAGAAAAACAAAAACAAATAAAAAGAAGAAAAGCTAACCAAATACCTTGCCCACAATTTCATTCTCTCACGAGATAGAACTAATCATCAAACGCATATTAACCACGAACAACAAACCACCTAAGCACAAAAACCCATAAAAGGATACATCCTCCAGAACTCAAATAAATAAATCACCATGAATCACAACAAAAATAGATAGAAATTCAGATCCACGAAGGAATCGAAAGGAACAAACCTTTCTCCTTCTTGATATCATCCCTCCGACGCTTGCGATGACGGGCCCAGTCAGCGATGCTGCTGCAACCATCCCGATCGGTCCGGCTCTCCGGCGGCCCAGCAATGATCTCGATCCGCAGCACCCTGTCAGAGAAGTTACTCGAATTGAAGGCAAACTCAAAGTTCTGTTCCCCTCCGCCCTGGGAGAAGTCCGGGTCCATGGCTAACGCTGCCCGATGATCAAACAGATCCCCTCCGCCTCCTCCTACCGCTCCAGCGCCCGCTTCCTTCATCCTCCCACGCCGGAACCCTAACCCTAACCCTAATCGGCGTAGAAGAGAGAAAGGGTGTTGTGGGGAATGGGATAGAAGGACAGGTCGGAGAATTGAACCAAAGACAACGAACAGCTTTATTTATCGTCAACTTTAAAATAAATATTTTAAATATTATTACGAGTCTATTTTCAAAATAAAATAAATTAAATTAAAAATAAAATTCCAATTATTTATTATAATCTGGACTTTTTTTAGACTCTTGAAAATCTTAAAATAGCACCAAAAGTAATAATTTTTTTTAATATAATAATAATAATAATAATAATGAAATATATGTGAAAGATACTTTAAAGTTATTAATTTTATACATTTTATTTATTTTTATATTAATTTTTTTATAATGATTTAATAACACATTAAAACAACTCTAAAATTAAAAGATAGTTTTTTGGTTACTTAATCCAAATTTAACTTGTCTAAATTGCTATAAAGTAAACATGGTCACATGTTGTTCATGAATTGGATATTAAAAGGATGGCAATGAGTTGAACTTTTCTCTGTCACGAATACTTTGAACAAGAACTTAGATTTGTAGAATTATTATTGATTGAGAAATGAGAACTCTTTTATATCATACAAACCTTGAGGGATAAATTTACATTTTTTCTGTTAAATAATTAATTATCTTGCATTATAAAAAAACCTTCAAAAAAAAATCAGCATTTTAAAAACATTGATACTTTCAATTTTATATCCAATCACAATGGTCATATTATAATTATAAAAAAAAGCAACTCGGTGCTACAAAGCTCCCGCATGTGCGGAGTGCATGCGAAGAAGGATTGGACCACTTGGACGATGTATCCAATTTTATCCATTTGAACCGAGAAAAAGGTGTATATATCTTATCTTATATAGTTTTCAAATATTTTTTTCGAATGAATCATGAATTTAGGAAAGTATTAAAGATTTCATCTAAAACTTACAGTAGTTTGCTAAACAAAGGCTAAGAGAAAAAAGAGTATACATATGACGGGCATATTATAGACGACATTATCCTGCTTATTTATTCATCTATTATATTTATTATAATTGTTTCTACGACTTGAATCCGTCACTTTTAGGTCACATAACGACAAATTTATTATTATGATTTTTCATTATAATTATACTAATGGAATATATACTAAAAAGTAAAATTTTGTGAAGAATTAAATAGGTACTATATAATTTTAATGTGAAATATTGTGAAAAAACTGAAGAAAATTTCACATATTAATATTATTTCTTAGGATGTGGATGCCAACTAGTATTACTTCAATTATCATCACATCAAATAACTTATAATATGGTTGTATGAAGTGTTGATGTGTGGCAACCTTATCTTGGTATATTGGTCTCAGTGTAGCTGTGTAGGACACATGTGAGCATCTTGGAACTCTCCCAAACAGGTTATTACCAAACATTTGAGTTTATCCTGTCTTTCTTTTTTCCATAAATAAAATTTAATTTATTATTTGATAAAGTAATTAATTAGATTAATATATTTAATTTTTTGATGAACATGCTTTTTCATGTTTTCTTTTCTTTTCTTTTTATCTCTATTTATTATCTCTCAACTTTCAAAATATCATATAAACTACTTAAAAATGATGTCAATAAATCAATTTAGACATATTAAAAATGTTTTTAGATTACCTATGTTTTACAAATGAATGAAAGCTAACATTCTAAAAGCAAACTTTGACTCAAACTTTGTGTTTTTGAAATAAAATTGAGTTTGTTTTTTTTATTCCATTTTTTAAATCACCCATTTCCTGCCAAATGACATGCAAGATTGGAAATTCAATCCACATTTGGGTGTTGTGCATTGAACCTGGCTTTTTTATTGTTTGTTTGACATGTATTATTTTAAATATTAATCTTCAACAACAGAGATGGACCAAGTTTATATAGTATTATACATGGTCTGAATTTGGAGTTTAATTATATTTATCAAACAATATTTCTCTTCTGACTAAACTTATTCATCATATTTTATTTTTTAAATAAAATAAATAAACCATATAAAAAGATAAAGATAATGACATCAAACTATATGATATATAAAAATTAAAAAAATATATAAAAAAATACAATGCATTTGTTAGGCTAGCTTGGAAGTCATTTTCTACATCTTCTTCTCAATCTTAAAGTGGTTGTCATGGATGATTGCATTGAACCACCAATTCATGAACAAATAATAAATTTCAATAATCATTCAATTTTTTTACATATATTATGAAAATAAAAATCTTCTGTTAATTAGCTCAAAACCATGCATGCTACCAAGACATGCAATAAGATAACACACAAAACCAAGATGGAAATTCAGACATACATGTCAAGGACCAAATTTTTTTTTAAAAAAAATCCAGGTGATTTCACAAATTTGCATTACATTGAAAGTGTTTTTTTTTTTTTGAAAAAAATAATATTATGGTTTCTCCGGTTAACAAAAAGGGATAAACCGTTAACTCTTAACGGTGTTAACCCATGTTTAATTGGCTGGGGTATTTTTATCCATTTTTTTTGGTTTTGATCTCTCAAACAAATGGAGATTTGAAAGAAATCCAATTTAGGACAATTTTCATGTAACTTTTAACATATATTTTACAAAATTTGATGAAAATACCCTTGTCAACTTAACACCTTTAGTGGGAGTTAACAGTTTTCTTTTTTTTTGTTAACTTGAGAAACCACAAGGTTTTTTTAAAACCACTTTTCTTATTATGCAAATCTGTGAAACCACATGGATTTTTTAAAAAAAAATTTCCCCTTTTTTTAATAGTAAAAGCCGCTAGCCAAGTGGCTAGCTAGCATGCACAGTCCTCGGCGGAGCAAGTGGGACAGGGCCCTGCACACACATAGACGTTAGGACCACTTGTAGACAACCACCGCTACCTAACTCCCAGAAAATGCTCTCACCCACGATTCGAACTCTCACCCCATTGGTGAGAAATTCTAGCAGGGACCAGAATACTAATAGACCAAGTGGTCGGTGGTAGCAAGTTCAATGAACTTGGCCTGATATTTCTCATCTAAGAACAAAGATCTCAAACCCTACTTTACTTTCATGGTGCTATCTTACTCCTCCTCCACCCATGAAAAACAATGCAAACTTTTGTTACTTTTCCACTTATAATACATACATAATATACATATAAATAACTCAAGGAATTGAAGCCACAGTCTGTCTTCCATGCATGACTTCATGAAACAAAGTTAAAAATAGGAGAGCAAACTAAACCAAGCCAGTGACGTTCCAAGGATGTGGACTTCTCTTTGTTGGCCATGATGCATGCAATCACTCTTCTACTAAAACCATCAGATATTGGTTCTCATAAATTTCCAATGCAAAGAATGCCTGACAAATCCAAGTGTTCAATGTGCAGAAAAACCCAACTTTTTTCTTGTCTGAAACAAGGGTCAGTGCATGTATATATTAATGTTGCAGCTGGTTTTTATTTTTCTGATTGATTCAATATGGCTAAGTCCCATATGAATAATTTTTTTGGTACAACTTCATAATTAAGAGTACTGTTATATATTGAGCAATATGGATCATTCCAACACCTCTGAGAAGGCAAGCTTCATATTGGATTACTTCTTTTCATAAGAGTGAGTTTTGGCAGCAATGTTAATTACTTAATTATTTGAAAGAGTTTGTGTACTTGCTTCTGTTTGGTATATTCGTATGGAACTGTCTTATTTTACTGTCTGAGTTCAATCAGTTTTTTTCATAAAAAAATGAATAAATCACGATTAATTTCACTATTTAATAAATACATTAAACATAAGAAAGAGACAAAGATCAAATATCTGATCTTACAAGTACTTTACAAATGCAACAAAATTGATTGAGAAGTGACTTGATCTCTCTTCCTTTTCTTCTCTTCTCATGCATCGGCTTCACACTCTTTCACTCCCATGTATATATATACATTTCTATCATCAAGCTCCAACGAATATTTCCTCCAGATTGATATTTATAAAGAACCCTAAAAAACCAGGAAAAGAAAAGAGTCACAAGTGACATTACAAAGAAAAGATATATGTACATACAGCTTACTGATCAAAAACTAAGAACTCCTTGACTGATCACTCACTTTGCAAGCTTTCAGTCTCAGTTAAAATTTAAAAGGGAAGCATATATATACCTGGCATCTTTTTTTTTTTTTTTTTTTACTAAGGCGACAAGCACCTCCCGAAGTACGTCAAAGAACATGTTATAGGTTTCGGCAACTCACAAGCTGAACATACATCGTACACTCGAAAGCTCGGCAGCTCAAGTGTGGAACAGACCCGTGCATCTAAAATCCTCATATTGCAAGAAGTGGGATTCGACCCAGGGGAATTTCATCTCTTGACAAGGGACCCTTGTCCGAATATACCTAGAATCTTATCAAGCAGACAGAAATGTTTGAAGGCATGCAATAGACATAGAAGATGTGTTCATATATATATATATAAAAATTAGATAAAGAAATAAAAAGGTTTGGAGAGAAAGAGAGCAATTGGAGCTCCCCTCACTCCATACAAGAAAGAAAGAAGAAAGGTTCTTCTTTTTCTCATATGGAGTAAGAGGAGCCCCGATCTACTCTTATACTTGACCATTAATCAGCTGAAGAAGGAGGAAGAGAAGTAGAAGAGAAGATGATTAGGGTTAGCCAACCTTCTTGCATGTTCACCACTTCCTCTTAAACCTACATCAAAGAGAAGGATGGTTGTCAAGTTTGAGCTTCTTAGTCCTTAAATAAGCAAAGAGATGGTTGTAAATGTTTTTCTTATTAAAAGGGAAACACATATGGGTACTATTAAAAGGCAAGCCTCTTAAAAGAGAAAGCACAATCTAAAAATTCGCACTTAGTTGGAGTTACCATTTAGGGTCTTCTTTTTATGGTCAAAAGCTTGTTTTCCTTTATATTTGCACTATTATTAAGGAGAAATTGATGGCCTTGCTTTTTTTATTTTTTCAAAATAGGATATGGATGAACTACAATTATATTAATATAAGGAATGAAAATTAATCTTAATATTTGTTGTTATGCCTCTCTTAATTGATGGCCTTGTGAGAGAATTAATACACTCGAGCTTAAATATTTGTTAGCAATGGAATGGTGGCAGACAATATCCACTAAGATAGGATTGATTGAGCCTAACCTCTAAGAAAATTAAAATCATGAGAGGTTAAGCAAGTATAATAAAATTATATATATATATATATATATATATATATATATATATATATCATGGCATCTAATAGTGGGAGAAAGGAACTTTGCAGATTAAAGGGCCAATGGCAGGCCAAATGTGTGGTTTGAGATCTTATTTTGAGGAGAATCTTACATTGAAGAAGGGTTGCAATTGATTTAACATGGATTAAGAGGAAATGATGAAAGAAGAGAGTAAATAGTTAATGCTTATATTTACACATAATTATCAAAATGTGTGTATATATATATAAGTGATCATTTTACCCTTTTATATATCATATTCACAGGTGAAATTTAGCAACTCAAAAGTTATATTATATACTCAATTTTAGTTTCTGATGTATTTTACATTTTTTTTTCCAAATGAGAATCTATTATTATTCTGTTTTACTTTGAATATCTTACAAATTTTTTTTTTGTCTTTCAATGCATATAATTAAAAATTAAATAAAAATATATGTTAATCTCATATTTTCTTTGTTTATAAATTAAACATAAATTTACTTGTAGCCTCTTTAATAAATTCATAATGTACTTATAAACTTTTTTAGAATATTCTTGATTGTTTGTTAGTTAAGAGTATATATCATCCAAGAAAAAAAAGGGTATTTTTGTCTTTTACTTGATTTTTAAAGTGGTTTTATGAAATTTTCAAGACTTTTGGTTGAGAGAACTAACTCAGGGGTGACAAATATAATAAAAATAAAACAAGAGGTTATGGGGTATTATTGAAAAATTAGCGGATGACAAGTGATTTTGCTATATTTTAGGGGGTCACAAGTAAAATACTCTATTTTTCTTAATTCTTTTTCTAGAGCAAACGGAGACCAATCT
Organism: Dioscorea zingiberensis; assembly: GCA_026586065.1. Classification (NCBI taxonomy): domain Eukaryota; kingdom Viridiplantae; phylum Streptophyta; class Magnoliopsida; order Dioscoreales; family Dioscoreaceae; genus Dioscorea; species Dioscorea zingiberensis. The sequence goes on from CM048818.1 coordinate 59,712,675, forward strand.
ATTAATATATAGGTGTAATACCAAAATTAGTCCCTCTATTATACCGAATTGGCCCTTTTGGTCTCTCTATTATAATTTTCATCTTAGGGCTCCCTCTTCTTCACGATTGAGAAATATCAGTCCCTAAATGCATATTTAAAGACCTGTTTAGTTGACGAAGGGAGAGACGACATTTCTCAATCATAAAGTAGAGGGACCCAGGGCTCAAATTATAATAGAGGGGCACAAGGACCAATTCGGTATAATAGAGAGACTAGTTTGGGTATTAGACCTAATATATGAACAAATCAATGAGATCAAGAAATTATTGAATTGTGCAATGAGATACTAAACATAAAACATTTATTGATAATTTGATATGGTCAACCATGTGGCAAAAACATATGGATAAAAATATTGACCTAGGATATCAAGACTAGGAACAATCCACTAATTTTCATCTCTGAGTCATAAGAGATATTGGAGCTTCCTTCGCTAAAGATAAATTAATAAGACAAACCTTTCGGTTTTCTTCAAGAATAAAAGAAGCTCACTTCTTTAAATATGAACAAACTGTAAAATCCATGATTTTAGCTTGAAATAAAGGATTTAATATTTTTCCCTAATTGATTAGTAAATTTTCAAATCTTGCCGAAAAGGGGCATTTTGGGAATAATTAAAAACCCAAGGGCATTTTGGTAAAATAGACACTGGGGAGATTCGAAAATATAAATAAAATTATTATATAATTTTATTTATTCTGATTGAAGAAAGATTTAATTAAATTTGGAAATACTTAATTTAATTAAATTGGAAAGCTCATGAAAAATCATGTTAGAAACTTAGAAGGAAAGGGGGTGATAATTGATTAAATCTATTAAAGGGAATGCCCTAAGTTTAGTAAGGAAAGGATTTAATCAAAGGAAATCAGATTAATTTAAATTCAAATGAATTTAAATCATAGAAATTATTAGTTTATAATTTTGAATTTTATTTGGCTGCCAAGGACCTAATAGTAAATTTATAAAGGTTGAGGACTAGGTGAGAAAAGTTGATGTTTCTGGGAGGAGGACTTGGATGTAAAAATCAAAAGAGCAGGGACTTGAAGAGAAAGAGCGATCTCTCACAAGTAAGGACCCAGACATAATATTAAAAAGTTGGGGGTCTTCTGTGCAAAAGAAACGGAGAAGTTGTATAAGAAAGGAACAAACGGCCAGGATCCGGCGATCCGTGTTGATCAGATCTCGAGGCTCTGATCCGGCCGTCTATTCTTTAGGCAGAGATTAAGATACACACGCTCCTACGGTGCGGTTACATCTTCAGCCGTCCGATCCAACTGCTTGAGACCATCACGAGGCGAGCAAACCGATCGCGAGGTGTCCCTGTTCATCTTCTCCAGCCGTCGCGCGCGCGCCACCGACCTTCCAAAGTTAGCTGCATGCGATCTTGGCTAAGAATGGAAACCTGGGGACTGATAGGCGAGCGTATCCTGCGCGCCAGCCGGGAACGATCCCCCTCGAGCTCTTTAAAAGGAGCGGAGGGCTGGGCGTCGAAGGTCACAGCACCGCCACCTTCTCCTCATTACGGTGAGAAAGCGAGGAGAGAAGGACCAAGTGGGGCCTTCGTTCGACGGTGGAGCCGCAGGGGAGACTCGAGGAGCTTCACGACGGCTAACACCAGATTCTCGAACGCCGACGCCGGTGAGTTTTCCTCCTTCTTCACTGTCTTCTCCGGCGATTATCACACATGCATGTAACTCGTAAAGTAGTTAGGGGAGGAATTAATCGGGGTTTCGGCCATCTCACCGAAATTTGGGCCGAAATTGCAGTCTTGGTTGGTCACCATCTCCGGCGAGGAAAAGAGAGGAAAGAGGGAAGGTGGGGGTTATTTAAAAAAATTGATAATTAAACTATTTAGTTGATTATTAATTATCAAAATTAAATTGTTTTTATAGTTGATACTTACATGATTAGTAAGTTAATTAATTGGAGATTAATTAGTTAAACACATGATAAATTAGTTGAATAACTAGTTTGATAATTAGTTGTTAACTAATGGTCTTAATTAACTAGTTCTCTTTGTTAATTAATGGATCTAATTATTTAACAAGGTGGTTAGTTGATTAATAGCAACCTAATGGATAAATAGCTAGCTAGTCAAGTGTCTAAAATTTAATTAATCTAATAAAGGGTTAGATTAATAAATTTAAAAAAAAAAAGAGTAGTTGAGGCCTGGTAGTTGGTACGGCTTGGATTAATTAATTGCTAATCAAGGGATTAGTTATTTTGAAATTAACCAAGAGATAACCACATGGACTCAATCTAAATCAAAAGGGTTTGAAATTTGGATTGAATGAATTGGGTTTGAATATTAAGTCATGTAACTAAATCAAATTAAATAGTTATTGTTTAATAACTAATGACTTAACAGAATAACAAGTCATGGGGTGATTAATTTTGACAAATCAACTTGTGAGTAACTTAAAGTAAAACTATGGGATATTAAGTCTATTAATAATTAATTGATTGATTAGTTAATTGAATGGTGAATGATGAACTGAGCAAATAGTTAGTGTTAGATAGTTGATTAATCAAAGTGAATAAAAAATTTATTTGGATTAATCAAAAAGGAATTAAATAGGATTTTCCTTTTTAACCGGATTAGTTAGTTAATTTAATTAACTAACTAGATAGGTATCTTATGGTTGGATAATTAAATATTTGAATAAGTAATTAATAAGTTGATTGAGCCAACTAGTTATAGGAAGATGAGCTCAAGGTTGGCTCGGATAAATTCCAAAGGAATAGAATCAAGGTGGAATGACAAGGAAACGCGAGGGAAGGCCTACAAGTCAGACTCGGGCCCATTAGAGCATGCATAGTAGATGCGATATTCATAGACGAGTATCTTATTGAGATAAGATTTTTATTTATCAGATTTTGACTTGGATGCGCCGAGAAGTCCCGTGGAGCACGAGGCTTTGCGATTTTAGGTAAGTACTTCGGCCTAGTACCTTTACTCTTTGATGAGTATTCTTGACCTTGTTATTGCATGTTGAGCATGCCTTGTTCCTCCCTTCAGGGATTTTATTTTTATGTCTTTGTTGTGACATATTGTTTTCATACATGCTTCCATGAATTTTGTTGAAATCCATATATAGCATGTTTGATTTGTTTTGGGGATGTTGGGATCCCTACTTGTACTGTTCTTCGTCCCGGATTCAGTGGAGCAGGTGAGCTCCAGATTTTGCGAGAGCGTTGGGGACGGGACACCCTGACGTTCCGGCACTCCCAGCCAGAGGGAGAGTGTTCTGGTTGTCCCTGCCAGTCAGTGGGGTCGATCACTGACCATGTCGACATGAGAGATAGGTGGCGCTACCGACATACGACCCGAGGGCCGTAGCGACCGGATGGTCGTTTTCTCGGCCAGGTTCACTGATGGTATGCTTGGCCGGGGGAGACTTTTGTGGAGCTTTCGTTGAAACTCTTAGCTAGGAGTCATTATCTTGCTTATTTTTGTGATATACTCCTAGGGCTTGTTTTGAGGGGCGTGCCTCGAGTTTGCTTTTTGATATTCATGTCTCTTGATATCATATTTTCTTGAACCCCACAGGGGTACTTACTGAGCTTTCCATTCGAAAGCTCATGCACTTGTTTTCTCCTGTTTACAGATCCTGAGGCGTAGGACACTAGTACGCAGGAGCTGAGCCGATCGTGGGTCGGGTGATTTGCAGAGGTCCGAGGACCTTGTCTATCTTTTGTTTTGAGTGAGATGTTATGTTTTGTAGGTCCCCTTAGGGCCTGATATTTGTAGGGTACACAACCCTTGTTATTTATTTCCGCTAAACTCTGTTTATTTTGAATAAATTAAGTTGTTATTTTGCATTATCTCGCTTACACACTTAGGCCTTGTATCCGGTGGGGCCCGTCTCTACTACTACTGGGGTCATGCCCGAGGTCCCGGGATCGGGTCGGGGCGTTACACAAACCATGTAAAGCATTTATTCAAATGTATCGGGGATGCTGAACATACTTGGTATTTATTATTATTATTATTATTATTATTATTATTATTATTATTAGTTATATCTTATCTCTAACAAACATTTCCTAATGTTCTTAAAAAAAAAACATTTCCTAATGTTTATTGGCATAACACAAGTGTCACTGTATGTCTTCCATCTATCAGTATGCCTGGCCAAGTGGGCCAGCTTATCAGCTCTCCCATTCTCCTCTATGGAAATATGTTGTATTTCACATTATCTGAAGTGTGTGAGCACGGCTTTGCATCTCTCTCTCATATCTCTAGTCTGTTAACTCTGGTCTAGGGCTCCGTCTTTGATCATCCTTGTAAGTTGTTTGTGTAAAGCACCTTCACTAACTTCCTCTTTCACCAGCTACTCCAGTCCTTCTCTAAGTGCCCTTATCTATGCTTCAAAGACTGAATAGGCAGTACATGTCATCACACCTACAATGCAAAGCTTGCTTGTGCTAGTAAGGATAATGAAAGCAATCCTGCTATCTTACCTTTCTTCTTCCATGAAGCATTTGTGAACATGATATGACTATAGTTTCATTTTATCCACGAGCTTTCTATCAGTTCTCCTAACTCCTCCAAAGATGGTTTAGGATTGAATCTCTGATTCCTGAAGATTAATTACATCTGGCTTTCTATAAGCTATTATGCTTACTTCCTCTACTGTGGGAGGCCTGGGGTAATTTCTTCTTTCTTGTTTCAGCTACTGTCTTTGCAGGAGTGCTCTTTGTATATCATTATTCAATCCTTTGATCCATCCCCTTTGTTGTATCTCTTCCCAGACTTCCATTGACCACCTGCACTCAACAGAAAGATGATCAATAGTCTCCATTGTCAGTTTATATAGGGGGCAAGGGCATCTGGTCCAATGCCCCTTTTGTACATTAAGTCCCTTGTTGGTAATCTTTTATGGAAAAAATTCCATAAGAAGAACTGTATCTTCAGAGCCACATTGAGTTTCCAAATGGCTTTCCAATAATCCTAAATGTTTTCCCCATTTGAGCCCTTTAGATTTTCATAGATGTCAGAAGTGAGAGATCTCCTTGCAGTACCATACATCCCTTTCCATTTCCATAATTAGAGTTGGACTCAAACTGGTGAATTTGACATGAATTCGAGACAACTTCCAACAATTCTCCATCTTGGTGAGAATTCTCAATTACAAAACTGCATCCCAACGATCATCTTGATCTTCAAGTGTGAATTGGTCCACCAACCTATACCACCCCCTTCCAAGAGCTTCTTCAAAGCTTCAAACAATGGATTCTTCAATTGGAGGATTCTCCACCTCCTTCAAAAGCGAAGTGCATCTCAACTATCGTAATCCATCTCATATAATGTGAGAAGTCTCCACCTGAGACTTAACCCCCTCAATCTCCACCAGCGTGAATTCAGAGACAACTTTCAACAATTCTCCACCTTGGCGAGAATTTTCAAACTGCAAAACCGCATCCTAATGATCATCTTGATCAGCAAGTGTGAACTCGTTGCCAACTTGCACCACCGGCTTCCAAAAGATTTTTCAAAGCTTCAAAAGATGGATTCTTCAATTAGAGGAGTCTCCACCTCCTACGAAACTAAGTCTGCAACCCAACAATCAGAACCATCGACTGCAATGGAAGAAGTCTCCACCTAAGACTTAACCCCCTCAAACTCACCAACATGAATTTGGAGACAATGTTCAACTATTCTCCACTTTGGCGAGAATTTTTAGTTGCAAAACCGCATCCTCGTGCATGTGCTCCGTAGGCCCCACGCACATCCCGCAACCAACTGACTTTACTTGCACTATATGCTTGTGCGCTTCCCGCGCACACTCCGGTGCTTGACTGACTCTCTGCTCGGCCGACTCCATGCGCGCCTCGCAAATGGTTTGTACATATAATAGCGATTGGAGCTCTCTTCACCCCAAAGAAGAAAAGAATACAGATGATAAATCTTTTCAGTTCTTCTTGGGAGTAAAAGAAACCCCAATCTCTTAATATCAACAGGCCATTATGAGAATATTACTCAATAGCACTAGGGGATGTTGGACATTCGCATTATTCAACTATATGACCGATGAGAAGAGAAGAAAATTAACAATTGTAAAATCAATTTCCAAGCAATACTTTCAAAAAGTAACCTTAGTGTATCGCATCATGGAACTAATATCTTAACCTATTTATGTCCTTTTGCAAATGGTTTGTACATATAATAGCGATTGGAGCTCGCTTCACTCCAAACAAGAAAATAATAGAGATGATCGATCTTTTCAGTTCTTCTCTGGAGTAAAACAAGCCCCAATCTCTCAATATGAACATGTCATTATGAGAACATTACTCAATAGCGCTATAAGATGTTGAACATAAGCATTATTGAACTATATAACTGTCGAGAAGAGAAGAAACATAACTACTGTAAAATCCTATTTCAAGCAATACTTTCAAACATTAACCATAGAGTGTCACATCATGGAACTAATATATTCAATTATTTATGTCCTTTTGCAAATATTTTGTATATATAAAAGCGATCGGAGCTCTTTTCACTCCAAAGAAGAAAAGAATAGAGATGATCAATCTTTTCAGTTATTCTCAAGAGTAAAAGAAGCCCCAATCTCTCCATATGAACAGATCATTATGAAAATATTATTTAATAGCGCTATGGGATGTTACACATAAGCATTATTTAACTATGTGACCAATGAGAAGAGAAGAAAATTAACTATTGTAAAATCACATTTCAAGAAATACTTTAAATCGTTGACTTTAGTATGTCCCATCATGGAGCTAATATCTTCAACTATATATTCATGTCCTTTTCTAAATGGTTTGTACATATAATAGCGATTGAAGCTCGCTTTACTCTAAAGAAGAAAAGAATAGAGATGATAGATCTTTTCAGTTCTTCTTTGGAGTAAAACAAGCCCTAATCTCTCAATATAAACAAGTCATTATGAGAACAATATTACTCAATAGCACTATGAGATATTGGACATAAGCATTATTCAACTAGGTGACAGATAAGAAGAGAAGAAAATTTACTACCATATAATACTTTTTCAAGCAATACTTTCAAATATTGAGCTTAATTAGTGTGTCGCATCATGAAACTAATATCTTTTACTATTCATATCCTTTTGCAAATGGTTTGTACATATAATATTAGTGATTCGATCTCGCTTCACTCAAGAGAGGAAAAGAATAGAGATAATCGATCTTTTCAGTTCTTCTCTGGAGTAAACTAGCCCCAATCTCTCAATATGAAAAGGCCATTATGAGAACATTACTCAATAACGCTACAGGGTATTGGAGATAAGCATTATTCAACTATGTGATCGTTGAAAAAAGAAGAAACATAACTACTGTAAAATAATATTTCAAGCAATACTTTACAACATTGACAGTAGAACGTCACATCATGGAACTAATATCTTCGATTATTTATGTCCTTTTGCAAATGGTTTGTACATATAATAGCGATTGGAGCTCCCTTCACTCCAGAGAAGAAAAGAATAGAGATGATCAATCTTTTCAGTTATTCTCTGGAGTAAAAGAAGCCCCAATCTCTCCATATGAACAGGCCATTATGAAAACATTACTCAATAGCGCTATGGGATGTTGTACATAAGCGTTATTAATCAACTATGTGACCAATGAGAAGAGAAGAAAATTAACTATTGTAAAATCATATTTCAACCAATACTTTCAAACGTTGACTTTAGTATGTCGCCTTATGGAGCTAATATCTTCGACTATATATTCATGTCGTTTTCCAAATGGTTTGTACATATAATAGCAATTGGAGCTCGCTTCACTCCAGAGAAGAAAAGAATAGAGATGATCGATCTTTTCAGTTCTTCTCTAGAGTAAAACAAGCCCTAATCTCTCAATATGAGCAAGTCATTATGAGAACATTACTCAATAGCACTATGTGATGTTGGACATAAGAATCATTCAACTATGTGACAGATGAGAAAAGAAAAAAATTAACTACCATATAATCCTATTTCAAAAAATACTTTAAAAATTGAGCTTAGTGTGTCGCATCATGGAACAAATATCTACCACTATACATGTCCTTTTGCAAATGGTTTAAACATAGAATAGCGATTGGAGCTCACTTCACTCTAGAGAAGAAAAGAATAGAGATGCTCAGTCTTTTTAGTTCTTCTTTGGAGTAAAACAAGCCCAAATCTCTCAATATGAAAAGGCCATTATGAAAACATACTCAATAGCTATATAGAATGTTGGACATAAGGATTATTCAACTTTGCAACAGAGGAGAAGAGAAGAAACATAATTATTGTAAAATCCTATTTCAAACAATACATTAAAACATTGGTAGTAGTGTGTCACATCATTGAACTAATATTTTTGACTATTTATGTCTTTTCGCAAATGGTTTGTACATATAATAGAGATTGGAGCTCCTTTCACTCCAGAGAAGAAAAGAATAGAGATGATAAGCTTTTTCAATTCTTCTTTGGAGTAAAAGAAGCCCCAATCTCTTAATATGAATAGGCCATTATGAGAACATTACTCAATCGCGCTAGCGGATGTTGGACATACACATTATTCAACTATGTAACCGATAAAAAGAGGGAAAAAAAAATAACTATTGTAAAATCATTTTCCAAGCAATACTTTTAAAAAGTGACCTTAGTGTGTTGCATCATGGAACTAGCATCTTGAACTATTTATGTCCTTTTGCAAATGGTTTGTTTATATAATAGCGATTGGAGCTCGCTTCACTCCAGAGAAGAAAAGAATAGAGATGATCAATCTTTTCAGTTCTTCTTTGGAGTAAAACAAGCCCCAATCTCTCAATATGAACAAGCCAGTATGAGAACATTACTCAATAGCGCTATAAGATGTTGCACATATGAGATGAGAAGAGAAAAAATTTAACTACCATATAATCCAATTTCAAACAATACTTTAAAACGTTGAGCTTAGTGTGTCGCATCATGTAATAAATATCTTCCACTATAGATTTCCTTTTGCAAAAGTTTAAACATATAATAGCGATTGGAGCTCACTTTGCTCCAGAGAAGAAAAGAATAGACATGCTCGGTCTTTTCAGTTCTTCTCTGGAGTAAAACAAGCCCCAATCTCTTAATATGAATAGGCCATTATGAGAACATACTCAATAGCACTTTAGAGTGTTGGACATAAGCATTATTCAACTATGTGACCAATGAGAGAGAAGAAACATAACTACTGTAAAATCCTATTTGAAACAATACATTCAAAAGTTGGTCGTAGTGTGTCACATCATGGAAAAAATATATTCGACTATTTATGTCCTTTCCCAAATGGTTTGTACATATAATAGCGATTGGAGCTCCCTTCACTTCAGAGAAGCATATAAATAGAGATGATAAACATTTTCATTTATTCTTTGGTAAAAAAATCCCCAATCTCTCAATATGAAAAGGCCATTATGAGAACATTACTCAATAACGCTATAGGGTATTGGAGATAAGCATTATTCAACTATGTGATCGTTGAAAAGAGAAGAAACATAACTACTGTAAAATAATATTTCAAGCAATACTTTACAACATTGACAGTAGAACGTCACATCATGGAACTAATATCTTCTATTATTTATGTCATTTTGCAAATGGTTTGTACATATAATAGCGATTGGAGCTCCCTTCACTCTAGAGAAGAAAAGAATAGAGATGATCAATCTTTTCAGTTATTCTCTGGAGTAAAAGAAGCCCCAATCTATCCATATGAACAGGCCATTATGAAAACATTACTCAATAGCGCTATGGGATGTTGTACATAAGCATTATTCAACTATGTGACCAATGAGAAGAGAAGAAAATTAACTACTGTAAAATCAAATTTGAAGCAATACTTTCAAACGTTGACTTTAAGTATATCGCATCATGGAGCTAATATCTTTGACTATATATTCATGTCCTTTTCTAAATGGTTTGTACATATAATAGCTATTGGAGCTCTCTTCAGTCCAGAGAAGAAAAAATTAGAGTCTTTTTAGTTATACTCTGGAGTAAAACAAGCTCCAATCTCTCAATATGAACAAGCTATTACGAGAACATTACTCAATAGCAAATATGAGATGTTGGACGTAAGCATCATTCAACAATGTCACAGATGAGAAGATAAGAAAATTAACTACCATAAAATTATATTTCAAACAATACTTTAAAACGTTGAGCATAATGTGTCAGATCATGGAACAAATATCTACCACAATTCATGTCCTTTCGCAAATGGTTTGTACATATAATAGAGAATGGAGCTCACTTCACTCCAGAGAAGAAAAAAATAGAGATGATCAATCTTTTCAGTTCTTCTCTGGAGTAAAACAAGCCCCAATCTCTCAATATGAACAAGCCATTATAAGAACATTACTCAATAGCGCTATATGATGTTGGACATAAGCGTTATTCAACTATGTGACCGTTGAGAAGAGAAGAAAGATAACTACTTTAAAAATCTTATTGGAAGGAATACTTTCAAACATTGACCGTAGAGCATCACATCATGGAACTAATATCTTCGATTATTTATGTCCTTTTGCAAATGGTTTGTACATATAACAGCGATTGGAGCTCCCTTCACTCCAGAGAAGAAAAGAATAGAGATGATCAATCTTTTCAATTCTTCTCTGGAGTAAAACAAGCCCCAATCTCTCCATATGAACAAGCCATTATGAAAACATTACTCAATAGCGCTATGAGATGTTGTACATAAGCATTATTCAACTATGTGACCAATAAGAAGAGAAGAACATTAACTATTGTAAAATCATACTTCAAGCAATTTCAAACATTGACTTTAGTATATCGCATCATGGAGCTAATATCTTTGACTATATATTCATGTCCTTTTTAAATGGTTTGTATATATAATAGCGATTGGAGCTCACTTCACTCCAGAGAAGAAAAGAATCGAAATGATTGATCTTTTCAGTTCTTCTCTGGAGTAAAACAAGCCCCAATCTCTCAATATGAACAAGCCATTACAAGAACATTACTCAATAGCACTATGAGATGTTGGACATAAGCATCATTCAACTATGTCACATATGAGAAGATAAGAAAATTAACTACCATATAATCCTATTTCAAACAATACTTTAAAATGTTGAGCTTAGTGTGTTACATCACGGAACAAATATCTATTACTATTCATGTCCTTTTGCAAATGGTTTGTACATATAATTACGAATGGAGCTCACTTCACTCCAGAGAAGAAAGGAATAGGGATGATCGATCTTTTCAGTTCTTCTCTTGAGTAAAACAAGCCCCAATCTCTCAATATGAACAAGCCATTATGAGAATTATTTATTGGCACTATATGATGTTGGACATAAGCATTATTCAACTATGTGACAATTGAGAAGAGAATAAACATAACTACTTTAAAATCTTATTTCAAGAAATACTTTCAAACATTGATCGTAGAGCGTCACATCATGGAAATAATATCTTCGATTATTTATATCCTTTAGCAAATGATTTGTACATATAATAGCTATTGGAGCTTCCTTCACTCCTGAGAAGAAAAAAATAGAGATGATCAATCGTTTCAGTTCTTCTCTGGAGTAAAAGAAGCCGCAATCTCTCAATATGAACATGCCATTATGAAAACATTACTCAATAGCGCTATGAGATGTTGTACATGAGCATTATTCAACTATGTGACCAATGAGAAGAGAAGAAAATTTACTACTATAAAATCATATTTCAAGCAATTTCAAACGTTGACTTTTAGTATGTCGATCACGGGAGGTAATATCTTCGACTATATATTCATGTCCTTTTTAAAATGGTTTGTACATATAGTAGCGATTGGAGCTCGCTTCACTCCATAGAAGAAAAGAATAGAGATGATCGATCTTTTCAGTTCTTCTCTGGAGTAAAACAAGCCCCAATCTCTCAATACGAACAAGCCATTATTGGAACATTAGTCAATAGCACTATCAGATGTTGGGCATAAGCATCATTCAAATATGTGATAGATGAGAAGAGAAGAAAATTAACTACCATATAATCCTATTTCAAGCAATACTTTAAAACGTTGAGCTTAGTGTGTCGCATTATGAAACAAATATATATCTTCTACAATTCATGTCCTTTTACAAATGGTTTGTACATATAATATCGAATGGAGCTCACTTCACTCCAGAGAAGAAAAGAATAAAGATGATCCATCTTTTCAGTTCTTCTCTGGAGTAAAACAAGCCCCAATCTCTCAATACGAACAAGCCATTATTGTAACATTACTCAATAGCACTATGAGATGTTGGACATAAGCATTATTCAACTATGTCACAGATGAGAAGAGAAGAAAATTAACTACCATATAATCCTATTTCAAACAATACTTTAAAACGTTGAGTTTAGTGTGTCACATTATGGAACAAATATCTTCCACTATTCATGTTCTTTTGCAAATGGTTTGTACATATAATAGCGATTGGAGCTCACTTCACTCCAGAGAAGAAAAGAATAGAGATGATCAATCATTTCAGTTCTTCTCTGGAGTAAAACAAGCCCCAATCTCTCAATATGAACAGGCCATTATGAGAACATTACTCAATAGGCTATATGATGTTGGACATAAGCATTACTCAACCATGTAACTGTTGAGAAGAGAAGAATCATAACTACTTTAAAATCTTATTTGAAGCAAAACTTTCAAACATTGACCGTAGAGCATCACATCATGAAACTAATATCTTCAATTATTTATGTCCTTTTACAAATGGTTTGTACATATAATAGCGAGTGGAGCTCCCTTCACTCCAGAGAAGAAAAGAATAGAGATGATCAATCTTTTCAGTTCTTCTCCGAGTAAAAGAAGCCCCAATCTATCCATATGAACAAGCCAAGATAAAAACATTACTCAATAGCTTATAAGATGTTCTACATAAGCATTATTCAACTATGTGACCAATATGAAGAAAAGAAAATTAACCATCAGAAAAATAATATTGCAAGCAATTTTAAACATTGACTTTAGTATGTCGCGTCATGGAGCTAATATCTTTGACTATATATTCATGTCCTTTTTTACATGGTTTGTACATATATAATAGCGATTGAGCTCACTTCACTCCAGAGAAGAAAAGAATAGAGATGATCGATCTTTTCAGCTTCTTCTCTGAGTAAAACAAGCCCCAATCTCTCAATAGGAACAAGCCATTATTAGAATATTACTCAAGAGGGACTATGAGATGTTGGACATAAGCATCATTCAACTATGTCACAGATGAGAAGATAAGAAGATTAACTACCATATAATCCTATTTCAAAATACTTTAAAATGTTGAGCTTAGTGTGTCACATCATGGAACAAATATCTACAACTATTCAAGTCCTTTTGCAAATGGTTTGTACATATAATAGTGAATGGAGCTCACTTCACTCCAGAGAAGAAAAGAATGGAGATGATCGATCATTTCAGTTCTTCTCTGGAGTAAAACAAGCTCCAATCTCTCAATATGAACAAGCCATTATGAGAACATTACTCAATAATGCTATAGGATATTGGACATAAGCATTATTCAACTATGTGACCGTTTAGAAGAAAAGAAACCTAACTACTTTAAAATCTTATTTCAATAAATACTGTCAAATATTTACCGTAGAGCGTCACATCATGGAACTAATATCTTCAATTATTTATGTCCTTTTGCAAATAGTTTGTACATATAATAGCGATTGGAGCTCCCTTCAATCCAGAGAATAAAAGAATAGAGATGATCAATCTTTTCAATTCTTCTATTTTGTAAAAGAAGCCCCAATCTCTCCATATGAACAGGCCATTATGAAAACATTACTCAATAGCGCTATGAGATGTTGTACATAAGCATTATTCAACTATGTGACCAATGAGAAGTGAAGAAAATTAACTACTGTAAAATCATATTTCAAGCAATTTCAAACGTTGACTTTAGTATGTCGCATCATGGAGCTAATATCTTCGACTAAATATTCATATCCTTTTTAAAATGGTTTGTACATAATAGCGATTGGAGCTCGCTTCACTCCAGAGAAGAAAAGAATAGAGATGTTCGATCTTTTCAGTTCTTCTCTGGAGTAAAACAAGCCCCAATCTCTCAATATGAGCAAGCCATTACAAGAACATTATTCAGTAGCACTATGAGATGTTGGACATAAGCATCATTCAACTATGTCACAGATGAGAAGATAAGAAAATTAACTACCATATAATCCTATTTCAAACAATACTTTAAAACGTTGAGCTTAGTGTGTCGCATTATGAATCAAATATCTTCAATTATTCATGTACTTCCGCAAATGGTTTGTACATATAATAGTGAATGGAGCTCACTTCACTCCAGAGAAGAAAAGAATAGGGATGATTGATCTTTTCAGTTCTTCTCTGGAGTAAAACAAGCCCCAATCTCTCAATATGAACAAGCCATTACAAGAACATTACTCAATAGCACTATGAGATGTTGGACATAAGCATCATTCAACTATGTGACTGTTGAGAAGAAAAGAAACATAACTACTGTAAAATCCTTTTTCAAGCAATACTTTCAAGCGTTGACCGTAGTGTGTCACATCATGGAATGAATATCTTCGACTATTTATGTCCTTTTGCAAATGGTTTGTACATATAGTAGTGATTGAAGCTCCCTTCACTCCAGAGAAAAAAAGATTAGAGATGATCAATCTTTTCAGTTCTTCTCTGGAGTAAAAGAAGCCCCAATCTCTCAATATGAACAAACCACTTAGAGAATTTTACTGTGATGGCGAAACTACTTTTATTTAATAACATATTAAGGATAAATAAAACATAGGTTAATATATATATAATGTGGAATGATAAAAACAGATAACTAATTATTTTGAATAAATCATTTGAATTTTGAGGTAAGGACAAGGTATCAGCAAAACTATTCGTTATTGCAAGTGTATAAATGCAAATTTCCCAAACAATATATTATATATATATATATATATATATATATATATATATATATATATATAGAGAGAGAGAGAGAGAGAGAGAGAGAGAGAGAGAGATGGGTGTTATGGTCAGGTCGGCCGCACTTGCGGCGGGCCCATTTAATCGCATCCATCGGGCTAGGCCTCAGGCCCCTAGCCCGAGCCAGAAATTTGTTTCACAAGTCGGGCTTGACTTATGTGCGGTCGACCTGACCATAACACTGGTCTATATATATATATAGTCACAAAAACAAAACATCATCTTAAAAAACACAATAATAATAACAATAACAATGAAATAGATTGAGACATTTCGATAGAGAGGAGAATAAGACCAACCAAACTGTGTATTTGGTCCCTCAAACATTGAATTTGAAGGATATACACATAGCAAGAGAAGAAGCTTATTGAAGTATGTTGGGGATGTTGAGTAGAACCTATATTTATAGAGAATTGGTAGGACAAAAATGTAAATATTTCTAGTTTCTTAGATACTTCTGAATCCACTTCATATTAAGCAAATCCCACAATATCTTATGCCATATTCACTAAAATACACTTCTTGTTTGTCACCTTGACAGGAAGGAATGAGGATGTTGTTACAGCAAATTGAAACATGACACGCTATTGTTAGGAAGAAAAATGGATTAAGAATTAAATTTTAATCACATATTTACTATTGTGAAAGGGGAAATATTTTGAGTTTATTTTTTATATTACTTATTGAAGTTTTTCTAATGATTAAAAAAAATATATAGTAATGAAATAACTCAATCAAATATTTGTTTTGTGATAATTGTAACACCAGAATCCACTTAAGGACTTGAGACTCTACCATGTAGTATGCGCTTTGTAGCCCTTGATTGATAATATGATTTATCCATTTTTTTTTCAACAAATACATATATAGCTCATCTAAACCTTAAAATTGTTATAAAAATTATAGCATAATATTGGCAACCATTAAGTTAAATTTATATATATCACACATCTAAACCTTAATTTAGCAGTAAAATGGCTCAACCCATATTTGTGTAGTTTCATATAGAAAACTAAATCAATTGAATAGAAAAAAAAAAGGTAAAAATAAACTTTTGCGCCTTAGGACTAGGACAGGTACGTGTATATTTTATAAAACTACTAATTTCTAAAACAACATATCAATGAAAAAATAAAACGAACCTTATTTTTGTTCAGACCGAATAACATACGGAGACATCACTGTGCCGAGGTTTATCATGCAAGTGACATCTCTATGCCGGGGTTTTTGCACGAGTTCTTCCTTCAAAAGAAAGTATGAGAGAAAAACGATACCGAACGATGAAGGAAAAATGTATTTAAAAGATGGGTCGCAATAATGAGTATATCTCACCATCGATTTTGGTGGATTTCACTATATATATTTTTTTGTCGTTTTTCGGCTCTTAATTTTGTATTTAATTCTTAAAGATTATGTTCTAAGACATGGTTTAATAACCATATTTTTCAATTATTTGTATAATTATCATCACATTATCAAAGCTAATAATATAAATATAGTACATGAGATTTTTTTTCTATTCATACCAGGGATGATAGGGGTGTTGGTATCAAAAGAATATATATAATTTGGCAATATTTCTTAAAGTAATATTGTGAATATAACATTCAAATGTATTCTTCCCCAAACACTTTCTAATCTATTTGAAGGATCAAAGCACATAATGAAGAAATTTCCAATTAAGTAAACATTTTTTATTCACAAGAGGAATCCACCTATATATTTCTTATTGGAAGGTGTGAGTTAATGTGAGTGCATGGATGAGGAGATGGAAAATTATAATGAAGTGATGAAACCAAAAGAGCAAGTGTTGAAAACTAGTATCTCTTTTACGAGACAAAGAGAGCATTGGTACTTGTCTGTGCCCCCACACATCACATATTAATCCTCTCTTTCCTAAGTTTAATCCATTTCCAATGTTCATGTACCTTACACGACACCATCATGTCTTTGCTTTCTTTTCCTCTATTATTTTTATATCTATGTAAATCTTATACTTTCTTTTATGTATCATTCTTGATTGTTCAATGGTATTATGTTCTTCAAGAGAATACCATCGTTCATTGTGTAATTAATTTTGTTTTTTTTTAAGTAAGAAAACTAATTTTATAATTAACAAGCGGGTAATATTTTGAGTGAATATTGTACTTTACCCCTATATCATTTTGAGTACATGCACTGAATTCAATTTGTATCATTTTGGTTATTCAACTTCGATTTCACTTCATCGGGAGGGTAATGAGAGAATTCTAGTATAATTTCTCGCCGGATTTGACCACATGGCCAACTTACTGTATGTCATAGGCCACATGGATAAATCCAAAACTAATTTCATCCCTTTACTTGATTTGGACTTGTTCAAGTGGCCTATATATATGACATGGTGGTAAGCTGGCCATGTAGTCAACTTAGACGAGTAATTACATTGAAATTCTCCCAATATCCTCCGGTGAAGTGAAATCAAAATCGAGAGACTAAAATGATGTATATTAAAGTTCAGTATTTAAAATGATATAGGGGTATAATAAAATACCTACTCAAAGATAATAAAATACCTACTCAAATATTACCCAATTAAGAAGAGAAAGGCTCTCTATTTCCAATTGATGGGTAGCTGAAAGGTGGAGATCAAAGGCTCCCAATTGCACCTTTCCTCATTGATGTAACCAATCAAATTCAGTCAGACAGTTCCCTTCTGAAACCAAACAGTGCAAGCCGAGTTTTCATAAATCAGAGAGACTGCTTGTTCATGCATGCACACTGAACTTGGCTCACAGCTCACGCACAGTTCACAGTCCAAACAGTGGACAAGATTCCTGTAAAAAAACACACATATCTTTCCATGTCACTTCATCCTTCTTAAATTTTTCTCCTCTCACGTTGCATGTATCTTCAAAGCTATGGCCAAGGGAAGGTGGTGTGTTGCAGTGAGAAAAAGGTCTACACTCCAACCCTCCAGCCTTTTGCCTTTGATTAGACCCTTGGCAGCTGGGATAGGGGAAGCTGATGTGATATGTAGAAAGAGAAAATAAAGAGAGAAAGAGAGAGATCTCTAGTGCCAAAAATGAGGGTGTGTATATACATATATTATATACACAGGGTTGACATGACTTGATTTGGTGTTTTTCTCTGGCCTTGTAGTGCATTTCCTATATTCTTGTTGTTGACATGTTTAGGGTTTCTTTGGAGGAAGACCCCCAACCCAAACTAGGTTTGTGGCTGGTTAGGTGTTTTACCCAAAAAAAAAAAAAAAAACATGTTTTGTTAGGTTTGAAACCACTTTGTTGTTCTAAGGGATTAACTTTGAGACTAAACTTCAATATTAATTAGGTTTTAAAGATAGAGCATGAAGATTAGTCACCATGTTTAGCAAAAGCAACACAAGCACTGTCCAAATGAGAGAAAAATAAAAGTTTATCATAAAGTATCATCTTCAACACTGTACTTAAACTCCATTAAAAATAGTGATTTCAAAGTTAGAGGAACAACAAGTACATTTAAGTATCACAGGAACAGATACCTTAATATTATAATATTTCATCCATTATTATTCCCATTTATTTCAATTTCTTCAAACCTTGTTATCTCCTTCATGTGTTTCTACTTCTGCCTGTGCTTGTTGTGATGTGATGCCAACCTCTCTAGCTCTCCTCTCCTCTACCTATTTAAAGGCCTTTCTTTCCTCCATTCTCAGATCCATGGAGTTAGGTTTAATTTCCTCATTCAAGGACTTAGATAGGAACTTGGTAACTGCCCTACATATATGTGTGACTTGAAACCAACTTGATGTAGTTCATGTTTATCATGTTGTTTTGTTTTGCTAACTGCTATGCTATATCTTGCGATCGAACTGCTTTTCAAGTTTAGAACATGGGATTCAGTGAAGTGAGCTTCCTTCAGCCCACTCATGGGTGGTGTTAGGGTTCAAACTAGCTGCCGACTCATTCATCCAAATACCAAGTACTGAAACACACAAGGAGTTGTACGGCTTGGTAGATGAGTGAATGACGCGGGAGATGAGTTAGATCCTATGCTGCTCTTGCTTGGACTGAAGGGAGCTCCCTTCTATCTATTCCTCTTCATGTTCTTCCTTGATCTGCATGTGATCTACTAATGTTTTCATGTCATGTTTCACAACTCCATGGATCTAATCAACTAGCTAGATCTTCCTCTCTTGCAGGTTTGTTCGTTTGTTTGCTTGTTTGTTATTATTGCATGTTGGCTATGAATCTCCATGTCTACTAATTAGCATGGTTTAATTAGTGCTTTCTGATTGTATTTGAACTCTTATTTTGAGGGGGGTTTATGTATTTGTAAAGTCTCTGAAATCAAAGATATATACCAACCTTCACCAAATTTGAACAAAATAACAAAAGGAATCATATATATAGCGTTGCATCTTGTTGAAATGGAGACTTTATCTTGGAAAAGGTAAGGGTTCTCAGTTCAGTTCTCCCTGGTAAACTGATTTTGCTCCTTGATTACTCTGCTGATTTGTTCTCTAGCTGCAGTCTCAGGATATGAATATAAGGTTGAATTAATGGACATCTGAGGCAGTGTATCAGTCACAAGGTACATGTCCATTTTTGCTTCCTTGGTAATTGGAGCTCTGCTTAGAAAAAAACTCATTCAATGGCTGTTATTCTGTTTAAATTTCAAGAAAAGAACTATATTTTAATCTTTTAGTGCTGTACATTTACCATAACTGTATTTCTTTGATGATCATGCTCAATACTTGGATAAAATCTTATAAGCCAACTTATGTAGTTAAATTTTAACTTTATAAACAATTGGTATGCTCTTTTGATTTGAAAGCTCTAACTAGCTTGTTTTCATTGTTATTGTGCTTATGACTATCCATCCAATAACCATACACCCTCTTTAATCAGTCTTTTTCTAAACAATTGGTCTCTTTTCTGTGGAAGGTTTATGAAACTTTTCCTTCTGTTTTATACACATCGATGTTATCTGTAAACGATTTATGTTTGTATTGTTATCTTATAATGTTTCTGTTTTAGCTGATGTTGTGTATTTTGTGTTCATTTTCTTTCTTTGTAATGTTTATGAAGGATATCTTTTGTTTTGTATATAGATCAATGTTATATTTAACTGTGATATGTATGTGTTATCTTATAAAGTTCCTGTGTATAGCTTATAGTGTCAGGATTAAGGGATTTTCATTTTTTCAAGGAATTCTCTGAATTCAGATATAAGTCAGAACAAACATCTTAGGGTTTCTGAGGAGTCATTGAATCTCCTCATTTGAAAATTCCATACATTTTTTCCTTTATTACTATCATCACTTTTAGTGAGCATTAAGGTTAGCTGATGTTACCATTTGCTTATAGAATTGCTTAGTGAGGTGTATAATTTTATGCATCCAGTTGTCATTGAAAGCATGAAATGAACCTCATGGTAATGCAATACCTCAATTGGATCTTATTTGATCTTTAGATTGTGCTTTTGGATGCATGCAAACAGTATCTTTAGGCCTAAGTGTTTTTTTTTTTTTGCAAGATTAAAACATGAGCAACTGCTAATTTAGAGAATGAGATTGCTTCTTATCAAACAATATTGCTTCTTACTTCTGTTCACATGAAAATCTTTTGATGTTCATGCATTCACTATTTACATCAACAACATTTTTACTCATGTTTGTAGAACTTGTTTTGTTGCAACATTTCTAGAAAAAAAAAAACACATTGAGAGATCATACAAATGATCTCAAGTTTTGAAATCAATGGGATTCATGTAATATTGAAGGCTACATATGAACACTAATTCTTCACATATATCCTTGTATTGAACCCTAACCCTAAACTGATGACTTTTGCCTTCTTCCCACTTCTTCTATAGTTTTGTGTTGGCTTCTGTGCTTTGGTTTTGAATCTATCTTGAAATAGCTAGGTTAATGGTTCACTCACTATCATGTACACATTTAAAAATTTTAGTTCTCTTTGTGTGAATTTCTTTTTAATTTTTATCTTCTCTCCCCCCAAAATTTATTGTTATTTTTTATGCTGTAATAAAAGTTGCACATAATTCCAGGTCATAAAAACATAAAATAAGATGTTTGACATGTTTGAAACCTCTAGTCTGCATTGGAAAATGTTTGTGCATCATCTCTTCATGCTGTTTCATCACGTATCGCCACATGTCTTGACATGACACATGATAACCCTTTGCAAAAGCTCTTTTTGGTTGGACAAAGCTGGTGATAAGGATTCAGCTTTTTTATTATTCTTGAAAAGATCAAAGTGTAAAGTGAAGGAATCTGATGTTGTGTGAAATACTAAAATGTCTTGTTTAAGTGGAACAGATTGAATTGTGTTTCAATATCTGAAGAAAAAAGGAATCTGATGTAGTGTAAAGTGTCTTGTTTAAGTGGAACAGATAGAAATCAATTGTGTTTCAATTAGAAGTAAAGGATTAACAGAAATCAATTGAATTAGGTTTCATTAGTATATTTGATCTGAAATAGAGCTTTGTCTACTTGTTTACAGAGAAGATTGGAAAAGACTGATAAAGTTGGTCAAAATGCAGAGCTTTTCTACTGTTTCATCTGCTGCTTTTAACATGGGATTCTGAAAAAAAAGTGGCAATGATGTGTAAATGTGTGGTTAGACAAAACCTGGAAAAAGTTTTGATGTCCTGTAAATTAAGACACCACATCATCTTTCATTTGGCTCAGATGCTATTCCCATTTGGGGAAGTTTGTTTGAACTTGGTTTGGAGTGAAGAATCATGCCATACATGCAAAGCTGGAAGGGTGGCTGGAACTCTGAATGGTTGACAGTAATGAACAACAGTATTGATTCTTTTTATGAAAATGGCATTGCCAACAAAACAAACACAAGGAGGATGTTTTTGAAGGCATAATCTGAGCAAATGTGCAGTTTTGAAGACAAAATTGATACTTTTGATGACATACTGTTTGTGTAAGATAGATCTGAATAATGGTCAGAGTTTATTTGAATTAATCGAATTCTATTCAGAAATTTAACTGACATCTTGTGTAAAAACACAGGAACCAAGGTTCATGCAGCCATTAAAGGCGTTTCCTGCAGTTTAATTGTGTCATTAATGGCCTTTCAAAACCATTAAGAAGAGTACACAGTGACTGGTATCCTCTAGTTGCAGAAGCAATTAACATGAGAAGAAACTGCAGTAATAGAACGATCACAGAAGATGAATCTGAAAGGCCATTTAATGGCTGAAGTGAAAGCTGTATGACATGACAAGCAGAGCAGCCAGAGACCAGCACTAGGCTTATAGGTAATGGAGGTACGAAGCTCTCTCTGTTTACTCATGGATGATGGCACTTGGGTCAGCTTGCAGAGCAGGCATGTTAAATGGAGATCATTCATTCATTCATTCATGTTGGAACTGCTCTTTGATCACAAATATGCTTCTGAAGAAACATATTTGTTGTTTGAATAAGATTTGATATTAGCAAGGAAAACAAAAATTCAATGGATGAGGTAACAGATAAAAACATCACTTTCCTTTTTCTATAAGCTCAATTCTCTCAAGAATCACCCAAATATTCAAACAATATACTGAAGATAAGAAGGAGAAGAAACAATCACCAGAACACTAATTTTCTCTATATGATTTGAAGTAAATAAGAAGTTGGCAAAGAGAAGATCAGTCAGCCACCTCAAGCCTGGGCTCAAAGCAAAAACCAGAGAAGAGCTGGAGAGGAAATCTCTTGGTCACAGGGCATTTCACAGACCACTTCCACAACCTCTGCTTCATGTCAAAAATGAGAAGAGCTGTGCCTCCAAAGCTCTGGATGAAAACAAGGTCAGCAGCACCACTGCTAGCAAAAACTTCATCAAACTCGCCGAATCCTTGGAAAAATCTATGAGGCATGCGGGCGATTTCCCGCCATTCCTTTTGATCAAGCTCCCAAATGCCTATCCCCTTGATGATATCAGGCCTGTCATGCTTCGCAATTCCACCAACCAACACAAGCTTGTTCTTGAGGTTCATCAGCCTCCCGCAGGTTATCGGCAATGGCACTGGAATTGACATGCTCATCAGAGATAAGTTGGAAGACAGAGCAGACAGATCATACATGAGCAAGCCATGGCGGAGGTCCGCATTACCCAGAACACCAGTTCGATGAATCAAACAGTAGAAAATTCCATTGCAAATCACACCCTCATCACCTCCCTCCATCCAACCAAGACCTCTTCAAAAGCAGTGATCCATGATCCACTCTCCTCATAAATGTGTATGGATAAGTCTGATTGAAGGAGATCACCAGGAACTGGCTTTGACTTCGCGACAACAACAGTATAATTGCGAGAACCCTGATGATCAACAGATAATGCGAGTGCACTGTAATCAGGAAGCTCGAGACCCGTGGCTCGGGAATCATAGTCCAATACCTTGTGATCGGATTGCAAACGAAAATGCTGCTCCAATTATCACTGTCCATGAAGCAAACCAATCCACGCTGAAGAAGAGATGAGCCAGTTACTCCTCTCAATGCACGGAAGATCAAAGTTGTACCATTTCCTGAGGTCAGGATCAAAGGCATATCCTGCTGGAGAATTGGCTCTAGTGAACATGAAATACCAAGGCTTCTGTGGCGACCTGTTCATCCATGAGTAGCTTCTTGAATGGACAACTGAATACCATCTCTTGCAAACAGAGCTAGCCCTCAATACGCTTGCTATGGGCAACAGTGAGAGGATCTTTTTCCAGCATATCATCTGGAAGAATGGTGTCCAAAGAGACCATCATATCACATTTGTCTCCGTTGGTATCCCCAGGAAGTGCTTCATTCCCAACAACAAGACCAACTCCAAAGTGGTTGTTAACAGGGTAAGACTCCCAAGATGCATCATTCTCCATTTAGAAAGGTAGTAAATTCAACAGATAAACCAGAAGCAAGAACCTGAAAAAGGATTGGGCAACGTTTATTGAGGCAGTACACTGAAAAAATATCAAATTTTGATACAAACTTCAACAACAAAACCATGTAGTGATGGTGTCCTGATCACTTTCATGCTTCAAGAAGACAACAAAATGTGATATGAAGAACAAATTTTGATCCAAACTTCAGCAACAACAACAACAAAACCACAAATAATGGTGCCCTGTTCACTTTCATGTACCAAGAAGACAGCAAAACGGGAGAAGAACAAAAGCATACATTAACAATATAACCCAAGTAAAGAAAGATCCATGCCAATGAACTGAACTCAACTTAAACGCAAGCAAGAGAATGAGAGAAATTTGATAAACGTACTTGTAAAATAAAAAAATAAAAAATGGTAACAGAAAAACATCAAAGAAAGGTCATCAATGGTAGTCTTGGTAGAGCTTACATGAACTGACATCAGTCCTGCCAGATAAGAATAGCAAACGCCAAACAAGACGGATCAACAAGAAAGCATGGCAAGTATGAAGAGATCCATCACAAACAGAGCAAAAACCAAACATCACATAAAAATAAAATAAAATAAGACAACAAAACGAGAAATGGGCACGGCGCTTCCAATACCTGGATATCAACAGCCAATGACCCAAAAATCCAACCTTTACTGTTCCACGCGATCTGAAATCCCTTTCTTATTCACAACCCACCGAAAGGCTCGAGATTTATAACAACGATGGCTGGAAAAAGATTCGAACACTTCGAAAGGTATAGAAATCCCATCACCCAAAGAGAAAAGAAAACAGGACAAGTGGTGGATTCCCTCTGTTCTCATTCTACCACGGCTTTGGATTTGAGACAAAGATGTAAGGGAGAAGGAGATGAGTACATGGAGACAGCCAGAGAAATGGAACAGTGGCTAGAGAGCTAAAGGACAGGGAGAAGGACAGAAAAAGGTTGGTTTTTTAGGAGAGAGAGATGGAGTATGGAGGCTGTGCATAGTTTTGGTAATACCATTGATATATAAATCAAAATAATAGAGAGCTTTTGGATCTTATGCTTTGCTCGGTCTATTTAAGGAACATTTTGTGGTTTTATTTATGTTGTTAATTGTTAATTAATTTTTAATTATGACACTACCTTACCAATAAAGGGCAGCCACGTGCTACAAACCTCTCAAGCATGCCACTGGGTTTGATAGTAGATACCACTTCGCCTATTATACGCAAAGATTACCTCGCTTTTTGTGAGTAAACTGCATTAACTCAAGTTCACCTTTTACCACATTTATAAAGTTACCGACGCCTTTTTTCTATCTTACCTATCCAAAGGTTAATTAGTCATGAATGTATTCTCTGAATTGTCTTATTTAGATGGAGCAATGCTATATTGATTGGCGAAATCACACGAAATCGTGACACGAAACCATTGGATGTGCTTCATGTCACGATTTTATGCGATTTTATCATCTGAGATAGCATTTCTCATTTAGATGCCCTTATTTATAAAGTTTGTGTAGCTAGGGTATGCATTTAACCCAAGTAACTGAGCTAATTTGATTGGTTCGGTTCAATTTGGTTAAAAACTATTTTTTTATTGCTTATTTATATTTTTTTTCTAATTTTATTAGTTTAATTAGATTTATTATTTTATTTTAATGTATAATTTATGTAGATAATAGTTTTATTTATTTATTTTAATTTATTTGTTACTGTTTAATCAGATACATTTTAATAAAACTTGTCATGTATTAGCACTTACTAGTAATGAATCATTGTATTTATTTTATTTTAAATTTTATGATTTGATTTTGTTTAAATTATAGTATTTAAATTTATATTAAAATTTAATGGAAGTTTTTTTTACATCAAACACTAAAATATATTTTTTTGATAAATCTAGACAAACTACTAAAATGTTATTTAAACTCTCAACCTCTTTTTAATTTGAAGAAATGTGCTAATCAATTTTTTAAAAAAAATTTAAAAACCATAATATTTTAATTTTAGATAAAATTAAGAGGAAATTAATTATAAGTCCCTGCACTATTCACTCACTGTTCACCTTTATTAAAACCACACCCAAAATATTATTCACCCTAAGTCCCCCCAAGGACCCTAGGGGGAAGATGGAGGTCCTTAGGAAGGGACCTATAGTGAATAAGTTCACTATTGAGGGCCCTATAATTAATTAACTATAAAATTAATTGAGTTGACCAAATAGACACCGATAGTTTTGAAATAAAATAAAAATTAATTATTTACTATATGTGCAAATAGAAGAAATTTATTTTTATTTATTTTATGAATTTGGCTTATAATACATTGACCAAATTTATTTGGGAAAGTAAATGAGGTCCATGAAGTGAGTGATTTTGGCTGTGTTTGGTTGAGGTTATCCTACTAAGACTTGGGGATAAGAATAAGCTGAAAAATTTCAAATTTTTTTGAGAGAATTTTAAACTAAGGTAGGTATTATTGATAAGATAATGATGGTATACCATATATCAATTTTGGGTTATATTTTTAAATCTTAATTAAAAATTTTGAGGGAAAAATTTGTTTATGGAAAATTGTGTTGGGGATAACCTTAAGTAGGGATGTAAACGGGGCGGATCGGGGACACGGCGACCATTACCATCCACGTCCCGTTAACAAAAGTAATCCCCACCTGCTAATCTGGCCATGCTAATCTGAGAAAAATTATCCCCGTCCCCTCACTCACGGACAATACCCAAGTATCTCGTCGGTATCCCCTCGCCGTTAACAAACGGGTAATTCCTAATCCGCTACCTACGCAGTAAATGTATCCCCTGCTAACCTGCACTCCATTTTTTTAATATATAAATATTTTTACTGGCCATTCACAAAGCGCCTTTTGGGATTGGATATTCTGGATATCATATAAATATGGATAATTTATATATATATATATATATATATATATATATATATATATATATATATATATTTATATTTATTTATTTATTTAATCGGTTAACGTATCCCCACTCAGATCCCAGAATGGGTAGATGTGTGGATACCCTACTCTGCATCTCAACAGTACTGCGTCGGGATACCCGGGCGAGGCAAGATTTATCATACCCGCATCTGCACTCCATATATAGGTATAAAATTTTACCCGTACTAGCTCCTGCGGGTAAAAATAATGGGGATTACCTATTCCGTTCGGGGCGGGGCCCCGCGGGTAATCGGTTTGACCCGCCCCACTTGCATCCCTAACTTAAGTACTCCCAAATGCTTTGCAGCTTTAGAATGAGAAATTAAAAAAGAAAAAGAAAAAGAAACACAAGGCTATAGGGGCTATTGTTGTCATTGTCTCTTTCTAGGCATATTTGAGCATGAGACGTGAAATGCTTTCAATCTCCACATGCTTCTCTGTGTCAATCCAAACATGTCCTTAACCTAGTCTACAAATTTATTGGATAAAGCGTAACATGTGTAACACTGTAGGTAGTTGTGTGCACTGTGCATACAAAATAATAATAATAATAACAATAATAATAAACCTTTTAGATCATGAACCATGTTTGGTTGGGGGTTATCCCCAAGGGATAACCCCAACACAGTTTTCAATGAAAAAATTTTTCCCGCCAAAATCCTTAATTAAGATTTAAAAATATAACCCACCAATATATATTCAACACATCACTATCTTATCATTAATACCTTTACTTTAAAATTTCCCTCCAAAAATTTCAAAACTTTTCAAAACTTATTCCTAATCCCAAGTGGGGATAACTTCCAACCAAACACAATCATCCTTGACTTTTGCTAATATTTGATAGAAAATCAAAATGATTAAGGTTAAAGTGAAAGTCTCTTTTTTTTTTTATATAAATATGAATAAGTCACTGAAAGCCCGCTACAAACATGATTTGAACACCCAACCTCTCTTTATGAAAGAAAGTGAGCAAGCAAACTTTTTTTATAAAAATTGGTGTGAAAGTCGATTTTTTAATAACATCAAACTTTGTATTGGTTTATTCCAAAATAAATTGTTATAGATTTATTTATTTTTCATTATTCTTTCACAATGTTTTGGTGTGTGAATTAAGGATTATGTTCCATAATAAATCATTATCATTTAACAATATTTTCCTATATTTTCCATCAAAAGTGTTTATATATATAAGCAACTTCTTTTGCAAACAGTGTGTGGATGTGTGGAATGAGGATTCATTCACTGAATTAGAAAAGAGGAGGACATTAGCTTGTGGCCAAACAAGACTAGACTTTAAATAGACCTAAAAAAAGAGAAGAATGAACCTTTCACATGGCTTCATGATCCATTGGAATTCACTTGAAGAACCTCATTATCTTAGTGGCAACACCACTAGCCAACTCCTCCTTTCCAAACCAGCACATTGCTATTTAGTCACGTCTCACTTATAACACTGTTTTCCCTTTGCTTTCATTACCAATACCATAACATAATGTGAGACCTAATTGCTTGAAAAAGATGTTAAAAACAGTCATAACCAACTTACAACTGTGTTATTGGCTCAAATAGTGCGAATATTTACAAGTAAAGTTCCACCAAACTTGTTATATTATTTTTTTTTTCTTCTTCTTTATCAATAAGATCAACTTCCCTTGTGAAAATTAATTTTATAAAAAATTAATTATATATAGAGAGAGAGAGAACAGTATAGTAACACTACTAATATATATATTATAAACATACATATATATATATATATATATATATATATATAAACAAAGTATGAGCCCATACTTATCATAGTATGGGCCCATTGGGCCGGCCGGATGTACTGCGCATTCCCGGTCGCCGCCCATTTGATCCCAAGAGCATGTTTAAAGGATTTTCAACCGTACGGATGGAAATATCATCGAAAAATAAGCTAGTATGTCAATTTTCATACAATTTGGAAACTTGTAGGGTTTTCATCTTAACGGGTGAAATTCTATATCGTTCAAATTTTTATAAAATAAGAACCGTTAACTGGGAGGACCAAATGGTTATCAAATTGTATAAAAATAGACATGCTAGCTTATTTTTTCGATGATCTTCCCATCCGCACGGTTGAAATCCTTCAAACATGTTCTAGGAGGTTAGGCCGACGGATGTCTTGTGTGCATTCCTCCATTTGACCCCTAGAGCATGTTTAAAGGATTTTCAACTGTACAGATGGGAAGATTATCGAAAAATAAGCTAGAATGTTAATTTTCATATAATTTGGAAACTTGTAGGGTTTTCATCTTAACGGTGAAATTCTATATCGTTCAAATTTCTATAAAATAAGAACTGTTAAGTGGGAGGACCAAATGGTTATCAAATTATATGAAAATGGACATGCTAACTTATTTTTCGATGATTTTCCCATCTGTATGGTTGAAAATCCTTCAAACATGTTTCAGGGGCCAAACGGGAATGTGAATGACAAGAATCCTACTACTATGCTATCACAACTATATATATATATATATATATATATATATATATATATATATATAGTCATTTTAATCGCGGTTGATTAGATTACTATTTATATACGGTCATTTAATTTTGAGGCACATGGAGTGTATTTTTCCAAATCCAACCATACGAATGGAAAGAACATCATAAAATAAAGTTCTGGTGTATGCCGATTTTCTCATACGATCATTCATCTTAAAGGGTGAAAATTTAATCACTGAGATTTCTATAAAATATCACCCTTTAAGATGAATGATCATACGGTCATAAAATGTATTTAAAATCTACACGCTAAATTTTTATTTTTTCGATATCATTTCCATCCATATATGGTTGGATTTTGAAAAAATACTCGCAAGTCATTTCAAAACGGTATCGATCTTAAATGAATAAGAATCCAACTGACCTTATATTATAACATCCCTATATATATATATATATATATATATATATATATATATATGGGTTGTCTTTCAAATATGGGTAATAAACAAATGTAAAGGGGGAAATATAGGTAATGTGTTAGAGATGATAGTGGATGGAGCATAAAGAGATAGTTGCTAGGGTAATTGTCAATGAAGACATTAAAATCAATCCAAATTGCATGGAAGAAGTGGAAATATAGAAAGAGCAAAGTGAGATCATATGGAGAGCAATTGGAGGAGATGTTGAGTTATAGATGTCAAAAGGTAAGTGATGAGCCAGAAGAAGAAGGTGAAGGGTCACTCTCATCACTTGATTTTTCTCAACTCTTTTGCAAATAGATGGATAATCTAATCATCCCAATAGCATAAAGGCATTAGCTAAAGCTCCATTAACTTATAAGAATGAGTTAAGTTCATGACTTAAATTATATACATATATATTTAATAGCATAGTTTTTTATGCTTTCTTTGTTTTTAATCACCTTAACTAAATGTTATGTCATTTCATGTATGATTATTTACCAATAAAAAGAACAGAGATTTGTTATTTCCTATTTATCTTTTAATACTCAAATGTTGCTAAAAGCCATGAAAGAGTAAAGTTCTAGAAAAAACCCTAGGAACTTTGCAACTCCTCAAAAACCCTTATTATTTTTCATATCTTTAAAATGTCCCCCCTTTTTAACCATGTCAATCTGGGAGCTAACTGACAGTGTTAAAAATCTTAAAAATTATGAGAATGCCCATCACTAGACAAATAAACGGCTTCTCCCAAACTTTACGAGTTAGGCCCCAAAAATCCATAGTTTCCGTTGGCCTTCTCTTCATCTTTGCAGTGTCCAATCTCCTCCGCGAAACCATCTGGGAAGCATCTATCTCTCCAAGCTTCCAAATATTATCTCCAAGCAGCCTCTTCCCAAGAAAAACTCTTCGGTTTTGGAGGTTTAGGGGTGCGATTCGTGAGGTTGATGTTTGTATTTGGGTTTAGGGCATAGCTTGTAAATAATGTGCATGATTCGATTCGTGTTTATTCTTTTGGGGTTTGGGGTTTATTTTTAGGGCTTGGGGTTCAAGTAAGACAATTGCTACTCTATTATTTGAGTTGTCAATCTTAGTAAACAACTTAAAGCGTGTTTTCTTTTCATCGATGGCGCTAAGTAATCGACTTAAGTGTGTATTTTCTTGAGTTACCACTTAGCAAACGACTCAAGTGTGTACTATTTTGTTGTTTGATAAGTGGCCTAAGAGCTTTTATCATCATCCTAAGCCGTTTAATAAGAGTAAAGTCGAGAAAAATACACGGTTAATAAAAAAATAAGCAAAAACTCACAAAAATACACGCTTAAGCAAAATAATAAGTTAAAAATCCAAAAAATAAACACAAAAACTAAATAATAAATACACAAACTAGACTAGTGAACAGAGATTACAATCTTGTTTGAATAGGAAACTCAATCAATTAAAAGGATTGATATCAACTAGATCTCCGTAACTGATTCAGTTTCTATATAAGGAGAGATATTAACTCTTCGTGTCAGTTTCCATATAAAAAGCGTAATTGATTTGGTTTACTATTAGAACAAGATTGTAATCTTATCAAACTTGTAATGTGTATATCAATCTTTCTTGATTGATTCAGTTTCCTATTCAAACAAGATTATAATATTTGTTTATTGGTCTAGTTGTAATTAAGGATATGTGTTTATTATTTAGCATCGGTGTTTATTTTTTTAGGGTTTTTCACTTATTATTTTGCTTAAGAGTGTATTTTTTTGAGTTACTGCTTATTATTTTGATTGAGCATGTATTTTCTTGACTTTAAGCTTATTAAACCGCTTAGGATGATGATAAAGACGCTTAGGCCATTTATTATGTGAAAAAACATCAAAGAATAAACATTTAAGATGTCTATTAAACTGTTTAATAAGCATAAAACTGAGAAAAACTCATGCTTAAACAAAATAATAAGCGAAAACTTTGAAATTACACTCAAGAAAATATACATTTAAGCCTTTACTTAGCGGCAATTGAAAAAAAAAATACATGCTTTAGCCCTTTACTAAGAATAACAACTTCAAATAATAAAAGACAATGTCTTACTTGAAAGTTTGAAACCCAAGCCCTAAAAAATAAACCCGAAACCCCAAAAAATAAACACAAAATTTGAAATCACGCACATTGTTATAAATTGTGCCTTAAACCCGTAAAACATATATCTAAACCCTAAAAATCGAAGATCTTTATTTCAGGAGAGACTTGTCTTAAAGATGATTATTGGAAGCTTCAGAGATAGTCTTTTCGGTCGCCTGTGGAGACTAGACGCTGCGAAGATGGAGATAAAAGAAATTCAAAAAATTTATTGATCAAGAAAAAAAATGGACTAGGGATTCCCACCCAAAGCAGCCAACAAAAAATAAGGGTAAAATTGGTATTAAAAAATGTAATAATCAACTGGACATGAGCTACTAGCGGTGAAAAATCTAAAAAAACAGCAACTAACAAGGAAACTACACAAAAAAAAGAGGTTCCTCATAAAATTAGAAATACGTAAGGAACTATATCGTAATTGTCACTTCAAAAATTAGATTAACATGCATATAATATTTTGGAATGTTAACACGTGGAAAATAAAGAATGGAAATAAAGACAAAAAAGAAAATGAAACGTGTTTGGGTGGAGAGCCGGCAAGAAATCCGGGAAGTGGATCCGGGTTTCTATGAGTTCGGATCCGTCGTGTCACATCCGAAATTTACGTGATCCGATCCGGTAGATTGCCTCGTGAACGGTGCTCCTACTTTTGCGTGGAACTTCGCACTCTCTCTCTCTCTCTCAGCGGTTGGGTGGCTCGCCGGCGGCTCTGGCTCAGGCTTTGGCTCCGGAGGCGCCGCCCAGCACTTGCTAGATAGTTAACAGCGTCGGAACTTGGAAAAAAAATAAGATTCTAGAAAATAATGGTTGAGAAAAAATATTAAAGTCAGGAAAAACAAATTTTTAATCACCGATATATTTATATCTTACCAGGCAAACCCTCACTTATGATTTTTTTTTTGTTAGTAATTTCTTTCGTGAAAATTTTCTTTCCGTCGGCTCCTCTCGTGAAATAGCTGTGAAGATTTTCTAAAACTTTCATCTTTATCCCTAATTTGCCAAGCAAAGTTTCTCTCTCATCCCGCCCATTTATCTCCTTTGTTTGGTAAGAGTTCTTTAGTTGAAAATCTGTATTTCCATCTTTCATTCATTTTAAACCTTGTTTTGATTGGTTTTTTCCTGTATCCCAAAAAGAGCCTTCTAGCATAAGTTAAGCGCGAGGCATAGGACATAATATTACGCTTGGAATTCGACTTTTACCGTAAAAAAATGTAAGTTGTCAGAAAAACTGAAAATGCTTTTCTAAAAAGTTTCAAAATGGGATTATAAATTTCCTTCAAAAACACTGCTCGTAGGTTTGCTTTTAAAAAGATAATTACCAAACGCCTCTGCAAACCTTTTCTACAAGGCTATTCTAAAAATATTAATTATTAAAATATCTTTTACGGCTTATTATTAAAATTAGTTATTTTATTTATTATTATTATTATTGGCTATTATAAAACTATTTCCTGATTAACCTATCCAAATGATCAATAAATGTTCTATAGGCCTAATAACACCATTTTTATCCTCAGACTATAAAATGTTCAACGCTCATTTTCGTCCTCAGATTTTAAATACGTTCACATATGGTCCCCGTGCGATTTCATATTTTAGCTCAATTACTGTTTCTCTATCTGCTGAGTTGACATGATAAGATACAAGTAAATACAACCTAATTTTTTTATTTTCTTATTTACACGCTAATAAAGATTTTGCATATTGGCATAATGGTGATATGTATTCTGCTATGTCACAGCCTAATGAATTTGCACATATTTTTAAAAAATATTTTTTAAAATATTTTTAATTGAATTTCAGTGTGCAATTTTTTAAAAAATATATTTTATTCTAAAATTATTTTAAAAATTATTTTCGCACGATGCAGGTAAAATACGCTTTGCCATTACATCAAGTAAATATACGCCACTGCTAAATGCTGCTAAAAAATCAAAAAATTATATCAGATTTCATATGTGTGCACCGCCAAGCCGGGACTTGTGACGGTATTGAATCAGTATTAAATATTTTTAAAATACAAAGGACGAAAATATCTAAAATCTAACATCAGGCTTATAAATATTGCAAGTGACTACTAGCCAGATGAAATAAAATAATAAAAACGTTAAATTTATTCTTAAAAGTAATTTCTTTTTGAAAGTAATTCTAGCAAATTTAAAAAAGAAAACATTTTTTTAAGTCAATCCAAAACAAGTTCTTAAATTGATACAATAATTACTAAAATCATATCTGAATTGACGAAAACTCTTAAAAAATCATACCAGACCAGTGGACCAGACCAGACCAGCAATTACTAGAAAGCAAACTGGAGCTGAGCAGATCCGCGTTGAGAGCAGCTCCCCTCAAAAATAGACCTGAGCTGGCAAATATTCTAATTTTATTAGCTCCTGTGAACCTTGTGATACCTTTCTTTAACTTCTTTATGAGCTGTCATCTTCTTCTAAACTTTAATCTCTATTCTTTTGTTGAGAATGATTATACTATTAACATCTTTGAATATAACCAGATCATCAAGAAAAAAAAAAAATTTAATGTTTAGAAATCAAAATATGGCTTTATGTTTAATTCAACCATGATGTTCAATGCTTTAGCATCCCTCCTCCTTGTTGGAGGATTACCATTTGTTTGTATAGTATATGCTAACTATAAATTAAATAATTAACTAAATCTCACTTTTCTTCTTTTAGATGACAAGGATTATTATCAAACCATCCCTTCAATTCTTTTCATGAAAATCACTTTGAATTTGAATTTGGTTTTTTCAAAAAGAATATAAACAAACAATTGAAAGTTTTGTTGGGCAATATAAATCTACATCAAAAAATCAAATAAGTAGGTAAGATTTAGTCAAATAGTAATAGATATAGTTGTGACCCTATCTTTTCTCTTAATTTAGGTGTTACATATAAATTTTGGTGTTATTTGGTGGTTGGATATTTTGATTTTGTTGATTGATTAATTAATTAGTCTTGATGATAGGTTCCTCACAAAAATCCAAAAATATTGGGAAGATAGCCAGTGCTTCATCTATCCTAATTTCTTGTTAATCAGTATGGTTTAATTTTTTTTATTTATAAAAAAAAATTTAATGCAGCATATATAGAAGAAAGCTCTCTATCAATCAATTTTCTTTAGGTGTTATAATTTCACTTCATATTTGGTGTCTTTTTTTTTTTAACATTACTTTTCATTGATGTATTTGTATTTTTTTGGGTATAAACAGATCATGCCATAAATATTTTTTTTTTTATCTAGAGAACATGGAAAATAAATGCAAATAATGTTGGTTGATGAGGGTTACTGCAAACTTCCAAACCTTACAACTTGTAGTTATTGTCACAAATAAATAAATAAATAAATAAATAAAGAAAGAAAGAAAGTCCACATATTTTAAATATGACATCCTCCATTAACTGGACAATTATTTCAAAAGTCAGTCCGTATGACAAATTTTTTCCATAACTGCTAATTAGATATTACTAATGTACTCCATTTACAAACCTTTTTGATGTAAGCTTTAGTATGTGCTCTTCCTCTTACTTTTCTTTTCTTTCTTTATTAATTTTTTATAGCGCAAATAAGTGCCCCCTAAAAATAAAAGCTTTAAGATCCCGACCGCAATGACGCTAAAAGTGGACCGCTTCTACCCCGATTTAGTACCCACAAGGTAAAATAACACCACATCCGACACTCACCTTCAAAAACGATGATTCTGACTTTGGCCATTTATGTGAGAGAATCCACCATCTTAGGAAAAAGACTTAGATAAAATAGGACCCTGGGTCAGTTGCTTTTTTCTCTTTGTTTTCATCTGTGTTATTTCCTTTTACTAAACAAACATGTAGAAACAAAAGAATGATGTTAGTTGGATTATAGGCACAAAAATGGATTAAAAAAAGATTGTGGAGGGCTTGCAAAAGAAGAGGGTTAGGAATCTCTAAGTCGCCATGTTACCTCAGAGAAAAAATATTTCAGTATATTAAAAAGGTTATTTATTGAAAACAAGGGCAATTTATTCATCAGCTCTTAAAAGCAATTTTTTTAGGAATTTGTGAAAATCTGAAGATTTTACGTTATTAATTATTTTCTTAAAATCTGGAATTAGTAAAAAGGATGTCCCCTAAAGTTAGATCTAATTAAATTTTGATTTGGAATAAATCTTGTGGTTATTTCTACTTTAATTAATTGAATAATTAGGAGAAATTCCTCGTATTTAGAAATTATTGATTATAAGTAGAAAGGAGGGATTTAAAATGGTTTTTCAGTTAATTGGGGTCAAATGAGTCATCATGACCTTGGTAGGTAATTTTGAAAAGTTGAGGACCAAGATGGAATTTGTCTCCTTCTCTCAAATTCCTTTTGAAATAGGAGGGATGTCTGACACCTTTAGAGAAGGATTGGGTTTTAGATGAAAAGTTGTCTCTCACCCTACAGTAAAATACTGGTATACAAATATGAAGAAAGTAAGGGTTTTTTAATAAAAGTAGGGGAAAGCACATGCATGTTGGGATGATGATATTTAAAAATAAATATAAATGGATATATATAAATAGTGAGATATAGATATGAAAAGAATCTTTGAATTCAAAGGAAAAGAAAGAAAACCAAATCATGAGATACAAGGAAGGCCATGCATAATAGATGAATTGAAATGGAAGGCTAAAAGATTGGAGCTGGCCTTTGTTTGAAGGAGATCCAAGGGATAAATTCTAAAAGAATAATACATACACAATAAATATATAAATAAGAATCTATATCTCTACAAGACACGTGCATGTCTCAAGTGAATTGCCTTTGAATTTGAAAAGTGGATGATTTGAATAATGATATATTACAATTATATTTATATAATGAAAAGATATAGAGAGAGAAACCCCATCCTGTATTATATAGGCACACACTAGAGAGAGAGAGTCTCTTTAACCAAATCACCTCCGCAATCACCGGACAGCCTGGTATGGATAAGATGAGGGATTTGCATGGTTGTTTTCCTAACATCGTGATTGAATCCCGTCGATTTACTGCTGCCAACGAGGTGGGGAAATCATCTGTGATCCTTCCATTGGCCTTTATAAGAGAGGATTGTGATTGATAAACCCTAGTTGTCTCTGCCTCTCTCTTCTGAAACTGACAGCCGCCACCCATCACCGCTGGAGGGATGCCTAGTAAGGAGGCACAGAGCTC
Source organism: Dioscorea zingiberensis (assembly GCA_026586065.1). NCBI lineage: Eukaryota > Viridiplantae > Streptophyta > Magnoliopsida > Dioscoreales > Dioscoreaceae > Dioscorea > Dioscorea zingiberensis. The sequence goes on from CM048818.1 coordinate 59,749,787, forward strand.
TGGAGTGACGCTAGTCACCGCCCAGCTACCCAAGAACCAACTGCGATAAAGCAAGGTACGCAGTGAGCATCGTTTCTCTCTCAAAGCCCATCTCTGTTGTGAGTCCATGGCATGAGCGCAGTAAGATCGAGGGAGACCCATGTATCATACATGAACCCTTTATTTAGCAGATCATGCATGCATGAATTGCTATCATGCGTCATAGAGTTTATGGGACTGTAGATGGAATCAGTCTCACCGGTTTAGAGGTGTTTAGAGATGGCGTATACCTTTCCTTTGGGTTGTTTAGTTTGAGTAGGAACAAAGGCTGGATATGGACTCTGTGAACCTTGGTACCCCGTGGTATTGGGATGCTATAGGAGAGTAAAAAGAGAGAAGTGCATGTTGGATGGAGGTGCAGGTAGTGTCTTTGATGACTTACTGAAAGCTTATGTTCATATTTATAAGCAAAGGTCACTGCAGTGAAAAGTAGATGTGCTGGTTTCTTTTTAATGTTTGTGGAGGATTTGATTTCGGACATGGTGGGAGTTGATGAAACTAAGATGAGTAGAGGATTTCTATTGCTTGTTAGATACATGTACATGATGTAGTATCATGTTCCCTCCTCACTGCTAGGATATAGAAGGTTGTGCTTTGAAGCCATACCTCCCTGCAGTAACAGGAGAGAGATAAGCTTTATAGAAAGTGGAGAGAGAAAGAGATTTTGTTTTGGGTGAGAGAAAAGATTGGATGTTTTGATCTGATGAACCTGTGAAGGTTGAGAGCCTTGTGATCAAGTGGTTGGTAAATGCAAGCTGTTAGTGGACTGTTTTCAAAGATGATTTTGGATTTCAAATGAACATGCAGTCTGGCTCTCAGTTAGTTGAATAGTGATAATAAGGTTTGATGGTCTGTGGACTTGGGATTTAGATGCCCAAATTCTTTTTATTTTGTTTTGGAGGATCCTGGTGTTGGGTTTTGAAGGCTTTTAATTGCCTTTGAGGGTCTTATCTGGCTAGTGTGGGAGTTTGGAGTTGAGTTGCTGCTGGGTTTTAGTTTTAGGTTTAGCTTGAGTTTGCTAGGTAGTCCGCAGTGTAGTATATAGAGTAATTTTGGGTGAAGTTTGTTGGATGTTAGGTTTTTGTTTTAGTGGATGCTTATGAGTATGGATGAATGATTTTGGTTGAGTTGGGCCTTGGGCCGGACCGATGGGCCTCAATTTAGAAGGTTATGCCATTTAAATTGAATGGTTAAGTTAAAAAGGTTGAGTTGGTTTGTAACACCCGCCGGTCAGCCCCATTTAGCTTGCAGTACATGTATTATAGAGATAATATTATTTAACACTCGATGCCGAATATTTGTCGGGTGTGTGGACTTGCTTCATTAACCGAGCATCGACGAGGAGAGTAGAGCTTCCGCTTCTGTACGTAATGAGCGCATTGATCATGATTTAAATTAGAGGTAAGTGTTCTTTTGGCTCCACCTCCCACCCCGAGATGGAAGCGTCTTTGGCCCCTCTTATTAATTCACCGGGTTTGGTATATTTTGGATCATATCCATGATTGTAAGCTAAGTTATGATCCTGGATAATCGCTGGCTTGATTCCTGTGATATATGTTTTGTTTGATGTTTTTCCACATCTAAGGATCAGTCAGATGGACAAGTTGTCTTTGGATGCTCACCGAAAGCATGCCAAATCGCGTGGATCGGGATATCATCGACCTCAGTGGGTGCTTGTAGAAAGCTTAGGTTGGGCCTGGTATAAGGCCCTGGACGGGTATAAGGTACTCCATGGAAAGCAGCAAAATCGCCAATTGGCTGGTCCCAAAGACTTGACCACCGAGGCACGCCGCACTTCATAGCCGACCAGTGGTGAGCAGATGCATTTGATCGCACGTAGCTTTAGGGGGCCCTACTGTTTGATTTCGCTACGATCCCAAGTTATTTTCTTGATATGATCTAATGTCTCGACCGATTGACTCCGATTTTGTCTATCCCCACTATTTGACTGCGGCTCACTGCCATTTCTCAGCAGTGGTAATCTTTACCGGTTTTCCTTCAAAAGCTCACTTCACTTTTTCTTCCTTCCAAGCTAAGAGGCACAAATGCGCTCCGTGATACGGAGTTGCTGCGGACCTGGATATAGGTTGGAGAGGTCCGAGGACCCTCAGCTTGTGTGAGATGCGAGTTTCATCTTTTAGGACCCTTATAGGGCCCGAAATTTGTATAGACCGTTGTATAGGTATTTGAACCCCTCGATTTTGAAGTTACTACCGGTGATAACTCAATATGTATACGATTTAATTGCATGCTTTATCAATTTGAATCAAGCATCCGCTATTAAGCATATTTAGGGCCTTGTATTCGAAATTGTGGGGCTTTGCCTCCACTCGCAATGGCCGCACTGTTGATGCCCGAGCGGCCCCGGATCCGGCTCATGCGCTATAATTTGTTAAAAACCAGCTTAAAGATTAAAGGCGTAAATAATGATGAAGAAGAGACCAAATAAATAAATCAAGAAAAACACACATCGAATTTATGTGATTCGGCGATGTGTCTACATCCACGGGAGCAAGCGGCGAAAATTTCACTATATTAAAATTTGGGTTACATCATATGTATTTATATTAAACCCTAGATGTACCGACATTACAAAAATACGCTTTCATCATAATCAGACCAGGCCAAATAGGTTCCCCAAACACCTGCAACACTATTCGGAGTCCCCCGCATGGCAAATAATCGTGTAGGAGCTCACTCGTTTCATTCGCCTCCGGCCTAAGATTCTGTGTGTTTGTTGTTGTGCTTACAACAAATATGAGCCACATACTCTCCAACAAAAAGTACTTTTTCTTTTCTAAAGACATCCAAACACCATTTTAGTTTCTCTCGAGCTTATTATATAAAATCAGTGTTTTCGGACAAAAAAAACAATTTATAAACATAACTAAACAAGTCCAAGTTACTGGTTACCATCTATGAATTAGATAAATCATGTAAGGACAATTTATTTGTTTAAAATTGCATAAAAACTCTAAATAAAAAAAATAAACTAACTTTAAAACCATATAAATTTAGACTTGCATAGGCTTAGAGTTTTCAATATTGGCAAGAAAGCACAACAAACTTTCACATTCCAATAATTTTTCATGGTGAATATGACATTGCACCTCTATTAAAATTGAAACTTACATATGTATACCCCTATGCACAAATGCCTTCATAAATATTGAATTTATCAATATAACCCCTTTGGTGAGAGTATAGATCATTATACTAGTTGAAAGTGTGGAAAGGTAGCTTTTGCAGGTTCATACCGCTAACCCCATTCCTCATTGCATGCACCTATATATTAATAAGGCATACAATATTCTTGTGGAATGTTTGCTACTTATAATTTTCTATTATGAGAATAAAGACTATTTTTGATGAATCCTGATGTAAAGGGTGATTTTATTTCTTCCATTCCCTTAAGTTGGTTTTTATAATCATATGTATTTCTTGTTTCACTACGAACCAGAACCTTTTTTTTCTAATTAATCATTCAACGTGGTTTATCTATTATTTTTTTTTTAAAAAAAACAGAGACCATTATACCCATTTTCTTCTTTCTTTTCTATTTCCTCTGTTGTCTTCAATCTCTTTTATTAACCTCTTCTCTAAATTATTCCTCTCTCTCTTCTATCCCTCAAAGATATTATGCATATAGTAAAATACTATTCACACAATATACACATAAACACTATTTTTTAAAAACTTATAAAAATACGTAATTTCCCCCTAAACAAAACCACTCTCAAATGTCTCATAAATAAACACGTCATCATTTGAAATATCAGCCATGCAATAAAAGGAAAAAATAAAATAAATCACAACTGTTCTTGTCTTGGATAGATGCATGAAGTCAACAATCTCAACTACCAACATATCACCCAGTCCCGATAAATACACACGACCTCTCCTCCTCCTCCATCACAAACCCTGATTTGATAATCATCCACATTGATCTCTTCATCCTATCCAATGGTTTCTTCCCAGCAGCAAACCCTAACCCACCTCCTCACAACCCTAATAGTCGCAGCACTCACCATCACCTCCAAAGCCGGCGGCATCGCCGTGTACTGGGGCCAGAACGGCAACAAAGGCTCTCTTGCCGACACATGCTCATCGGGCAATTACCAGTACGTCATCATGGCCTTCCTCCACACCTTCGACAACGGTCAGACTCAAAGGCGGCTCAAGGGTAAAGTCGGTGAAGCAACCGCTTTAAGCCCCAAATTTTAAGGGCCTCATATTTACTTTTTATCCTCTAAGATTTTTTATTTTTTGTGAAATCTTATTATCATAACTATACTAATATATTATTGTAATAAATTGATATTTAAATATTTTAATTTTAACTTTAATATTTATTGGAGGCCTCATACAAAGTTTAAACCTTAAAATTTGTTAAAAACTTATCAATGGAGTTATAATAATTATTTGTATGATAAATTATTATTTAAAAATTTTAATTTAATATCTAATTGAGGCCTCTTACTACATTTGAACCTGAAATTTTTTAAAACTTTATCATTCTAATAATAATTATTATTTGTTATAATACATGCATATTTAAAATTTTTAATTTAATATTTAATCAATTATATATCTTTTATCAACTAACTTTTTAAAATAAAATATAATAAACTAAAGTTTTAACTAAAACTAATCCCAAAAATTATTAATTACTTGGTAAATTGGTAAGTAAGGATCATTTTCTCTATTATAAATCAAGATTGTTTTAATTTTTTTTTTTATATCTTTTCTCTTTTCAATCTTTGCTTTTGAGTTCTTGTTTGCAATACATTAATAGGTTCTATTGCTTTAACCTTCTTTTGTTATTTTAATTTATATTTTATAAATATATTTTTCTTAATCTATAAATTTTTTATTAAAAAAAAATTCTTTTTATAAAAGAACCTATTATCTTTCTATTGTTTAAATTTTTGTTTATTTAGATTTTTTGTTTTTTTGGAGTGGTTATAGAGTTACTTCCCCATCAAAACCCATTATTATATAAAATAGTTGAAAACAAATATCTCATATTAGTCTTTGTTAAAAAATTAATAAAATTTAATTAATATTAAATAATTAAAAGCCCAATTTTAAAATTTCGCTTTAGGCCTCCAACTCTCCCCGAGCAGCCCTTGGCGGACTGACCCTCAACCTCTGCATGGTCAGTCACCGTGGACCCCTAACAACGGTGGTCGTGTACGTGTCAGTGGCCGACATCAAGTCCTGCCGCTGCACTCCAAGGCATCAAGGTGTTCCTCTCTCTAGGTGGCCCCATCGGTAGTTACTTTCTCACATCCACCGAGGATGCTGAGGAGGTGGCTGACTACCTCTGGAACAACTACCTCAGCGGATCATCGTCTTCACGGCCACTCGAAGATGCAGTCTTGGACGACATTGATTTTGATATCGAAGGTAGAACCACACAGCACTAGGATGAACTCACTCAAAAACTCTCCCAGTATAGTCAACAAGGAAAGAAGGTACGTGCTTATTATAAATAGTAGTAATAATATATAATTAGAGTAAGAGTAATGCTAGGGAAACTGAATAGGTTTCACGGTTTCACCAATCAAATCGGGGCGTTCAATATTTCTTGTTCGGTCGGTTTCTATAGCACTACTGAAACTGAATATATAGGTTTTACTATTTGATTTCACCAATCAAATTGGGAGGTTCAACATTCCTCGGGATGGTGGTGTGTTGATGCAATCCTGAGGAGAGTTGAACGTCTCGATTTGATTCGTGAAACCAGTTTGGTTTATGTAGCATTACTCAATAAGAGTAAATGTATATCATTCGAACAACCTATTGGAAATGATTGTTTGAATCATTAATTGGTAGCTATTAGATGGCTCTCGGGATCATCAACACAACCATCTCGAGATAAATCCAATAACTATCAATGATTTGGACATTCATTTCGGACAACCTGTTCAAATGATATAGCATTACATAACAGTTTTGATATATGTATATATGTATAGGTTTATCTGTCGGCGGCACGGCAATGCCAGTACCCGGACTGATTCATCATGACGGCGCTGAGAATTGGGATCTTTGACTACGTTTGGGTGCAGTTCTATGACAATCCTTCATGTCAGTACTCCTCAGGCAGCAGGAACAACCTGATTAACTCTTGGAATAGGTGGACGTCTAGTCTTCAGAATACTACCTTCTTCATGGGGTTGCCGGCGTCGGTGGAAGCCGCCGGAAGTGGGTACGTGCCGCCGGACTCGCTCATCACCCTGGTGCTCCGTGCCATCAAGAGTTCTAGCAAATATGGAGGCATCATGCTGTGGAATCGTTAATATGGTCTTCAGAGTGGATATAGTTCTGAAGTTAAGGATAGTGTTTGATGATCGAGCTTGGTGGGATGGGCTCATTGTTGAATAATTGATGCAATCTCGATGTAAATGGGAATTAATATAATAGAATAAAGGGTGGGATCGACTTGTTCCTATCCAACCTTTAATTAATCTCATTCAACTAAGTTTCAAACTTAGTTGAGATCGATTATAATATAAACATCCTTAAATATATATAAGTATTTACATAATCAAACACACACGCACACCCCCACAACTTTTGTGTCTTAAGTAGACGCATAAAGTCAACAATCTCAGCATCCAACATATCATGAAGTCTCTATGAATACACACGACCTCTCTTGACCTCACAAATAATTATTTGTAATAATGGCATCCCACCAAATCTTAATCCTCATTCTCACAACCATAATTGATAGGAATCCGACGTGATTCCGACGTGATCCCTTGTGATTGTGAGAGACAAAAACAATAGAAGAAACATTAATCTCAAAATTTTTTACATGGTTCATCTTAGAATAAGGTTACATCCACGATTGTCGGTGCTGTTTCACTATTTTCTCAACAAACTAAAACTTACAAAAATGAACAATATAAAAGAACATAAAAACCCTCATGTGTCCAGTATAATTAGGCTCAATACAACTCAACGAGGATCTTTTCCAGCATATCATCTGGAAGAATGGTGTCCAAAGAGACCATCATATCACATTTCTCTCCATCAGGAAGTGCTTCAATATTCCCAACAAGAAGATCAACTCCAAAATGGTTGTTAACAGGATAAGACTCCCAAGATGCATCATTCTCCGTTTAGAAAGGCAGTGAAGTAAATTCAACTGATAAAACAGAAGCAAGAACCTGAAAATTAAAGGATTGGGCAACGCTTATTGGGGCAGTACACTGAAAAAAGAACAAATTTTGATCCAAACTTCAACAACAACAAAACCACACAAGCTAGCAATGGTGTCCTGTTCACTTCCATGCATCAAGAAGACAGCAAAACGAGAGAAGAACAAGAAGAAAACATTAACGATAGAACCCAAGTGAAACCAATCACATAGCACCACATCAGGTGAGGCCCACAACCTCGGCACTAGACAGGGCCAGCAGTAGACCAATAGCCCGTGACATAGTCACCATTCAAGCCCAGCCCACCAACAAAGGCTTAGCCCAGCCTCCCAGCAGACTAACCCAGTCACAGGGTTGGGCCAAATAAATTAAAGCTCTAACGGGACTGCTCAGACACAGGGGCAACCAGGCCGTCCCAGCCCCGATTCCAAGTCCGTTATGAGGATTTGAAGCCCGAAATGCCCGGGTTCTAGGCTCAAAAACATGGTCGAGCCAGACCTCGCACATGCCTTTTCAAGTATATAAAAGGCCTAGAAACCAAAGCGATCAAGGCCCATTGAGGGTCCACTGAGGCTTAAGTCATTCCAAGAGCCAGTGAGACCGATATCATAACCCAGGAACCATCACCCTGGGAAAGAACATATAAGGCCTCGAAACCAAGGCGAACAAAACCACACCGTGAAGCACAAGGGCTCATAAAACTGGGAATTTAAGACTTGAAAAAAGAAGGTTTCATTGCTCCACCAACCTCTCCAAAGAATAGACTTTCTCCATCTTTATCCACGATGTTTCTTGATTGGCCAAATAGAGAGCTCCTAACAACGGTACTAAGAGTAGGCATAGATCTAGAATCCACAATGGATGACCAAATGACATACATAGTGCATATGCATTCTCTAGAGACCGAGCAAACAACCATAGGGAGATAAGCCAACCAAGCCCAGTCTCCCAACAACAGTAACCTCCAATAGATTTTAATGTAGAAAAGTATACCATGGAATGTAAGGGGCAATGATGATTGACACCGACAAAAGGTGCACAAATCATATTGTATTTGTTTGTCCTATAAGTTGGGTCAAAAATAACTACATCTCCAAAATAACTAGAATCAACTTTTGATCTTCCATCTCTCCAAAAGAAGTTTATCATGTGATTTTCAACATCAACTTGTACAGAATTTAAAAAAAAAAAAGAAGGATCACCAACTTGTAAGCTTTTGAAGTAGTCAACTAAATGTTGAGCATCACCTGCTTCTAAAATATTATTTCTTTTGTTATGCAAGAAATTGGTACAATCTTTTGGAAGAAAGCCTAAATATTGTTAACATCCACCTTCTTTGCCATGTATGAGTATGCATCCAACCTCCTTTGTGATGTATGAGTATGCATCAACTGGTCTTATCCATGCTTCATCCATTTTATCAATTGTAAAAGCATGTGCATTTGAAATTTTCCTACTAATTCTCAACATATATCTCTAATCTTCTTGAACTAGCTCATGGTTGTGCTCAAGATTACAATCAAATGAAGGAAAGGTTTTTCCAATTTCAGGTATTTGAGAATTAAGTTGAATGTTTTTTTTTTCGCACTACAATAGATGATCTTTCCATGCAATTAATGTCATTCTTTTGGAAAAAAAATTGAATGGAAAAACTAAGAATGTTATTGTTAGAGGAAATAGAGAGAAGAGAAAAGGTTTTAGGTGAAGACCACATATATTGAATGAATAAAAGAATGACCTAAAAGGGTCTACATATAGGGTCTCATAACATCTCCATATATCACCACTTACTAAACTATACAATACTATATATATGATCTCATAACACCACCATATATCACAATAACCAATGTGGTACTAAATATATAATACCAATTAATGTCAAGTATCGTCTTGTCATCGCAGTACCAAGCAAAAAGCGTAAAACCGGCAACAGATGGGCATAGTGCACAGAAGTAGGAGAGCCCACAAACTGATTGAGGATATGCAAGTCATGAGAAATATCAGGCCGAGTGACAGCAAGGTAGACCAAACTGCCAACAAGATGACGATAGCGAGAAGGGTCTAAAAGTGGTGTCCCATCAGTAGCACGGAGTTGTAAGTGTAACTCCATAGGTGTAGTAGCGGTGCGAATATCATTGAGACCAGAACGATCAAATAGATCCAAGATGTACCGCTACCGAGATAGTTGAAACCCATCAAGATGAGAGGTGATCTCAAGGCTCAAGAAATAGTGTAACTGTTCTAGATCAGTCATCAAGAATGTCTCACAAAATTTCTGCTTCACAAAGGCAATATGAGCAAGATCATGACCGGTAAGAATCATATCATCCACATAGAGCAAAAGAATTGTCCATCCGCGGGAAGAAACATATGTGAATAGAGCTAGATAATGTATACTTGGAGTAAACCCAGCAGCCTCAACAACAAAACTGAAGCACTCAAACCAAGAACGAGGAGCCTCTTTGAGACAATAGAAAGCATGTCGAAGATGACAAACTAAACCAGGAGCAGTGACAAGACCAAGGGGAGGATTCATATAGACTTCCTCCTGAAGATCACCTTGAAGAAAGACATTCTTCACATTAAGCTGACTGAGCTCCCAACGACGAACAACAACAACAACAACAATCAGAGTATGGGCAATGTGCATGTGAGCAACCGGGGCAAAAGTTTCCTCATAGTCACTGCCATACTCTTGCGGAAAACCTCGAGCTATAAGAGGCACTTTGTAGTTTGTAGTGCTCAATCGTGCGATCAAATATAGTCTTTACCTTGTAGATCCATCTACAGGTGATCAGAACAGCATGAGGAGGGAGAGGAACCAAATCCCAAGTGTGAGTGCGAGCTATAGCATCGAGCTCCTTGGTCATAGCAGCATGCCGCTCAGGTCATCCTGCAGCCTCGCGATAGGTACCTGACTCATGAACCTTTTGGAAACTGGTGCTAGTTGTAGCAAAATGAACATGGGGTAATGGGAAAGAGCGTTCACGAAGAGAATAAAAGTGAGAAGGCACCTTGTCAACCGGATCAACAACAGGAAGAGCAACTGGAGACACCTCACCAAGTAGGGTTGTAGTAGGAACTTATCAACTGTAGTAGTAGGACAGGATGGTGATGCGTGAATCAACTGGTGGAGAAGATGCTGTGAGGGGAGAAGATGGAGAAGACTATGTGGTAGTGGTTGTAGGTAGAGAAAGAGGATCAACCGAAGGGGAGACTGGGTCAGAAGAGTCCTCAGAATAAGGAGCAGGGAACAGAAAGGAGAGAGAAACAGAGGGAGAAAAGGGTGTACTAGACATAGGAGGAGCGTAAAAATGGGTACTTATCAAAAGTGACATTACGAGATATGCGCACACGTCTAACAACATGGTCATAACATCGATAGCCTTTGTGCTCAAGGCTATATCCAAGAAAAACAAACATGGAGATGATTAAGCTATGAGCTTGGTGTACTCCCGAGAAGGAAGTACCATAAAGCACCACATCCAAAGACATGAAGATGATTATAACGTGGAGGAGAACCATAGAGACACTCACCAGGACTATCATTATTAAGAAGAGGGGAAGTCTGTATGTTATTAAGATAGACGACAGTACTTACTGCATCAGCCTAAAAATAAGGAGGAACAAACCATCCTAATAAGAAAGCAGGAGCAGTGTCTAAGATTTGATGGTGATTACGTTCAACCACCCCATTCTAGGCATGAGCACCGGGACAAGATAACTAAGGCAAGGTACCTTGAGAAGCTAGAAACAAGCGAAAGGCCTATGATGTATATTCCTCACTAGAATCAAATCGAAATATTTTGATAGTGGCAGAGAAAAGAATGTACGTGTGAATCATGATAGTTAATATAATTAATATTAAATAAAAAATTGAATAATGCTTGCATGTGGTGGTTTAGGGAAACCAGAGGTTACAGGAATTCAAAGACATCAATCAACTCTCCATTGATGAACCACAGAGTTCTCTGATTGTTCATGGCAAAAATTTTAGTGACATGTAGGAGAAGAACAAGCACCCAAGATCACTTTTGAAGATAGATTTGGTGCAAGAGGACAGGGAAGAGGTGCATACAGAGATAGAGGAAGAGGGAGAGGTCGCAAGTCCTACAACAAAGAAATAGTGGAATGCTTTAAGTGTCATCAGCTTGGACATTTTAAATTTGAATGTCCAAGATGGGATAAGGAAGCCAACTATGCTGAACAAGGAGAAAAAGAGATGTTGCTCATGCCATATGTGGAGATGAATGGTGCTCGTAGAGGAGAAATTTGGTTCTTAGACTCAGGATGCAGTAGTCATATACGTGGTGACAAGAGTCTGTTTAGTGATTTGAATGAGGGTTTCAGGTAAAAGGTGAACCAGGGAAATAACAGAAGGATGGATGTGTTAGGAAAAGGCAATGTGAGATTGTAAGTGGCATTATACATGTTGTTAGTCAAGTATTTTTTTGTGCTTGAACTAAAGAATGATTTGTTGAGCATTGGTCAACTACAAGATAAAGGGGTTGGCGATTCTCATTCAACATGGAATGCTCAAGATTTATCATCCAGAAAAGGGGCACATAATACAGACTGAGATGACAATAAATCGGATGTTTTTGTTACTAGCAAAACCTGTGTTGCAGAAGCCAGCTTGCCTCTACACATCCACACAAGATTTAGCACCCTTATGGCATTGTCGTTATGGAAATTTGAGCTACAAGGGACCGAGGACTCTCTAGTTCAAGAAGATGGTACATGGATTACCTCAATTCAAGACTCCAACAACAGTATGTGCAAATTGCAAGATTGGAAAGCAACACAGAGATCCAATTCCAAAGAAGAGCAATTGGATGACCACTCAAAAGCTCCAGCTTGTTCATATTTCATACAGACATTTGCGAACCAATCTCTCCCATCTTCAACAGTAAGAAGAGGTACATTATATGATTTATTGATAGCTTTACTAGAAAAACATGGACATATTTTTTAGTAGAGAAATCCGAAGCACTAAGCATGTTCAAACGTTTTAAGAGTTTTGTTGAGAACAAAGTAGCATGATATATTAAATGCTTGAGAATAGATCGAGGAAGAAAGTTCACATCACTTGAATTCAATGAGTTTTGCACAAAGCATGTCATTAAGAGGCAATTGACTGCATACTCCACAGCAGAATGGAGTAGCTGAAAGGAGAAATCGAACTATGATGAACATGGCTCAATGTATGCTTTTTGAAAGAAGGATTTCAAAGACTTTCTGGACAAAGGTAGTAACCTAGACAATACATGTTCTAAATCGGAGTACTCCTACATTGGCTGTAAAGAATCAAACACCTGAGGAAACCTGTAGTGGAAGAAAACCCTTGGTTGAATACTTTAGAGTTTTTGGATGTGTGGCACATGTGCATGTTCCTGATGTGAGAAGGAAAAAGCTAGCTAGATGCAAAGAGCTTTGCTTGTGTGTTATTGGGAGTAAGTGAAGAGTCTAAGATATATAGACTCTATGATCCAGTTGCAAAGAAGGTTGTGGTTAGCAGAGATATAGTGTTTGAGGAAGATAAGTCTTGGAGCTAGCATAAAAGTTATGAAGCGCACATAATGGTTGATTTGGAATTGGATGATGAAGAAAATAATGTGTTAGTAAACACAAAGAATGAGGGAGCAGTAAGTGGGGAAGAAGAGGAAGTTGTTGAAGCACCAGTTAGTAGTCTTCAAACTGGTGAAATGGAGGCGAATCATCTAGTTCAGATGAAGGAAGAAATAGATGGCCTCTTGGGTGGATGAGAGATTATGTAACTGGGGATGAACTTTCGGAGGAGTCGGAAGAAGAAGATGCAAATGTCAACTTGGCTCTGTTTGCTTCAGCGGATCATCTAGTGCATTTTGAGGAGGCAGTAAAGCATGACAAATGGAGGATAACTATGGTATAGAAATACAAGTTATAGAGAAGAACAACACATGGGAACTCACTGATCTTCGTACAAGGGCAAAGAAGATTAGAGTGGAGTGGGTTTATAAAACCAAACTAAAGGAGAATGGAGAAATGGACAAGTTGAATGCTCGTTTGGTGGTAAAGAGGTATGTGCAACAACAAGGGCTAGACTACACAAAACTATCTGCACCGGTTGCAAGAGTGGACACAGTGAGAATCATTGTGGCTCTAGCTGCTCAAAGAGGGTGGACTCTCTATCAACTTGATGTCAAATCTGCCTTTAATTTTGCATGGGGAACTTAATGAAGAGGTGTACGTGGAGCAACCGAAGGGTTATGAGTTGAAGAATAATCCTTAGAAAGTTTATAGATTGGAGAAAGCTCTCTATATATGGTCTGAAACAAGCTCCCGGGGCTTGGTTCAGTCGCATTGAAGCTCATTTCATAAGTGAAGGGTTCGAGAAGTGTTATAGTGAGCACACTCTGTTCATTAAAACAAATAAGGGAGGAAAAATTCTCATTGTCAGTTTATATGTTGATAATTTGATATTTATTGGCAATGATGAATTGATGTTTGCTGAGTTTAAGAATTCTATGTTGAGGGGGTTTGATATGACTGATTTGGGGAGCATGAGGTCTTTTCTTGGTATAGAAGTTTTGCAGAAATTGGATGAGATTTATATTTGCTAGAGGAAGTATGCTTTGGAGGTTTTGAAGAGATTAATTAGGATGGAGGACATCAACTCAGGTCACAACCCCATTGTTAATTCCAGGTAGGGGTGGTAACGGTTCGGTTACCAAACCCAAGGGCGTGAATCACTACCGACAGAAATTCCGTGATTTTGAAAAATGTTGAACCGATTCCGAACCAATATTGGGTTGGTAACCGATTGTAATACCCAAGGGTATTTTAGTCTTTTTGAAATAATTGTGGATTTTATTATGTTAATTATTATCATTATTGGGTTGTAAATTCAATCTTTGTGAGGACTGAAAAGAAATCCTCTTTAAACTTTACAGAAAGGACCTGTAGAGAATTATAATAAGTTCAAGGGATTTGGAGTAAATACTCCACTCTAACTGGATTTGAGTGTGACTGATTATTAAAGATTCCAGGGGGGTTAATAGGAAAACGCCTCTGCTCTCACAGGTTTTGAACTTGATTTAATTTAGGATAGGTATGAGGGGGATTTAAGCAAAAGACAACATTCCACATGCATGATAATAACAATGGAGGGCTGAGATTATGCAGTAGCAATTCTTCTAATGATCTAACGGACGAGGGATTTCCTGGGAAATTAGTATCGCGTGAGCCGAGTGCCTCATCGCCGGTAAGTTGCGCGCCGCCGGATGACTGGGTCTAATTCTCCGCGAGTAACGTCCGGATGGGGATGAGAAGGACGCGATCACGATCGCGCTCGTTACGGGGTTAAGGGATCGTGATCAACTGAAGGTTGATGGTTTCTATAAAGTAGAGAGAACCTCTAACCTAGCATTGTTTTCCACCGTGCCCAACTACGCCGCCACCACAAGATAAAGAGAAGGAGAACAGGCCTGTGGATTGGAGAGGACACTAAACTCGACAGCGCGCAGGAAGGGAGTAGTAGGTCACCGAAGTTGGAGCAAGCCATCTGCCGGAACTCTTGTGCACAGTCCGGTAAGCCCTCCTTGCCTCGCTGTCTTTTTGTCCAGTCTTGTACATGTGCGCGCATAGAGTCATGGGTGTTGCATGGGGTTTTGTAATGACTGTTATTATTTTATGTGGATTGGAGGTGCAATCCTTGACTGGGTATTTGTTGATATTGATCCTTTATAGTGGTCATGGATGTGGCGTTGTTGTTTAGAGGAGAACCCGAGATATAGCCTTCAATAGAACATGGGAGTTCAGATTTATTGTTCATGAGGAGAGGGATTTATTTCAGTGATTTTAAGAGTATAGAAAAGGATTTAGAAGCCTGTTGAACAGTAACTCTACGAGTGTATATTTATACGATTGAGGGATATGGCTGTGGAATAACATGGATTTTATTTGAATTAATACTCTTTGTTTAGGCTTTGGTTTTCCTGGTTTAATGAGTGTGAGTCTAACTCTATCATTTTATGTGGACTATTGGGTGCTCAGTGTGTGGATAATTCATGTGTTTTGTTTTAAAGGTTTCCATGATTTTATTTGTGCAAAGCTTGGGTTGAGTTTAAGTGAGAACCATGGGTATATATGCATGAATTTTCCCATGAATCTGTACACGTGATGACTTGCTATGAAGTTTCTTGAGGTGGTAGTTATCAAGATTTTTTTTTAGAGTGATAACAAAGGGCTGTGAAGGTTTGGGTTTAACTTTGGATACCTTTGAATTGATATATGATTGTTATTCAAATCATTAGTGATAGTAATACTTGGGTTTAAAGTTTTGAAACCTGGATGATGAATGAGTGCACTCAATTGACAGAGAAAAGAGGTTTAGATATAGTTTCTGCAGGAGATAGAAGCTAAGATTTGGAATGGTTTCTGTGGAATCTTATTGATCTTCTTGGTTTGGATTTCATGGTGATTTAGATTACTGCTTGGCGAATATATGAATATGAATGTGGTGGTGCCTTTGGGGATGTGTGCAGACAGGGAATCGAGTAAAGACAGTGCCTTTCATGTGATCAGTAAATAGAGGTTGTGGTGTGTGATTACGATCTTGAATTGGTGGATGGTATATGAGGTTCATTAAGATGAATTTAGTTGTTATTAAATTATTTGGTTATGGTCAAGTGAGATGGAAATCCATGGATTAGATGTTTAGGAAATAGAAAAGTGGCTGGTGGTGATGTGCCTAATTTAGTTCACTTAGGATGGCCTTGCTTGGTTGGATAATTAAAGGGTATAATAGTGATGAAATTATATAAGTGAAATTGGTAGGCTGCAGATTGGCTGTCCACTTAGGGGGATTTCTGGGCAACCTGTAGGTACCCGATGGGGACGTATTATATGTCATTGGAAAGATGAGAAAGAGATCTTTCCAATGAGCTTTAGATCAACTCGATCAGGTCTCTGGATCAAAAGATATGGGTTGTTCTTTGGGACTGCGCAACGGGTTCAGAAATTCTGCATTGATATTATTTTGAGTTTCCTGAGAATTATTGTTTTGGTGGTGTTGTGATCAAGTGGGTTGGGCCTTTGGGCCAGTTTGGAAAGTTGAGGATAAAGGGTTTATCCTAGATAATTAAGGAATTTAGATTGACTAAAGGTTTGAGTTGAATTTATTGGGCCGGACCCATTTGGTAACATGTGAATTATAAGTGATAATTTTATTAAACACTTGTACGTGTGTTGAGTATAGATCTGTGTATACAGATATTGTCGAGGAGCGTGGTACTTCGACGGGACAGACTCAGAGTGTTCGATTGGATTGCGATCAGAAGTAAGTCACTTTGCCTCGTTTTCACCCTTGTATGGGTTTCTTTGTTTTACTGTATGCTATTAGTTAGCATGATTTGTTGTGAGTACCTGCTGTTTGATTCCATGCACATACATGTTTGATTGTTTCTTTCCTGGTATGTGCTTGGTTGCTCTGCTTGGTAGTGTTTGATCTACCGTTTGTTGAAATGCTTAGTTGGACTACCCACCCGTGGGCCGACACTTGATCATGGGCACATGGTCTTGTGTGCTGGCCGGGAGGTACATGCCGACTGAGTTCTGATCTTCCGTCCGGTTGCAGTGGAGTCCGAGACTCCGTATCCCTGTAAGTGGGGTTGATTTGCTGGCCGTGTCGACACGTAGAGGTGGCGCTACCGACCGCAGGTTAAAGTTCGCCAAACCGGTCCAGAATTTGTTGCAGTCCGAGACTGCGTTTCTTTATTACAGCCTGAGGCTGGCTGTCCGGGGGAAGTGTTTGCTGAGCTGTTCTTGGACTTCTCATCCAGGGCTCTGAGGGCCGTAGCTGGATGTTAGGATCTGTTTGTTTGTATGGGGTGTAGCCCCTTTGTTTGATGATCCTATATTTTGATATCTGTTCCAGCTGACCATTGTGATTCCTGAGTACTTATCGAGCTTTCCATTCAAAGCTCACGACTTTCTCTTCTCTCATTTCAGGTCCCGAGGAGTAGGTAGACTCGAGCTCGTGGACGCGAGGAGTTAAGGGATATTCTTTGAGGTTGGAGGACCTCCCTAAGTTGTTTTTCTTTTGTGTGAGAGAACAATGTCATTTATTTTATTAGGACCCTTGTAGGGCCTGGATTATCATAGGGGCGTGTAGACCCTTATTTGATTTCATATTGTTTCCGCTGGGATTTTATGGATTATTTATTAGTTATTTTCTGATTAAAGTATTATCTGCTTATCATTATTAGGCCTTATAACCGATTGGTGCTTGTCTCCTTTCGAGTACGACCGACCGGCCGACGCCCCCCAGGTCCTGGAACCGGTCGCGCTATAATCATATTTGGTTGAACCGTCGAAATCTGTTTCAATTGTAGCCTGAATCTATGAAACTTAATCTAAGGATAAATTTTTTTAAAATAATTTAATTATCTTGAATGTTATCCCAAATATAACCTGCCAAATAATAGCTTGTGAACATCCAATTAGATTAAAGATAAATTTTTTTTAAACAATTTATCTTGAATTTTTATTTGCTACCGATTGGGTGGTTCAGTACTAGAACCAACCAAAAATCAAATTTTTTTAAAAAATCTACCAAACTGCTTTAAGCAGATCAGTATCAGTTCGGTCAGTTATCGATATTTCCGTTGGCTTCCCACCCCTAGTTCTTGGTTGTAAGCTTTGTAAAGATGAGAATGGGGTTCATGTTGATGAGACTGTTTATGCAGATGGTGGGATGCCTCATGTACTTAGCAACTTCAAGGTCGGATTAATTTGGTGTTTGTAATAAGTTTAATTAGTAGGTATATGGCCAAACCAACTGAGCTGCATTTGATGGCAGCCAAGAGGATACTGAGGTACTTGAAAGGAACCATTGGACTTGGAGTTTTCTATGAGAAGGGAGGGCGTGAAGGTTTGGTTGGATATGGAGACAGTAACTATGCAAGAGATATAGAAGATAGGAAAATCACATGATCAGGCTATGTCTTCATTGTTGGGATCTGGAGTTGTTGCCTAGCCTTCAAGAAAGCAACCTATAGTCACACTACCAACCACTGAAGCAGAGTTTGTGGTTGCAGCTGCTTGTGCTAGTCAAGTTGTTTTGATAAAGAGAATAATTGAGAAGGTGAGTCTAGAGGAAAGCAAGTGTCCTACAATTTTTTTTTTGTAGTAATAAGCTATCAAAAAATCGTGTTACATGGTCGAACTAAGCACATTGATGTGCACTTCCATTTTCTTCATGATCTCTTATGAGAAGAAAGAGTTGAATTGGTTTATTTTGGAACACAAGATCAGCTGGTAGATTTTTGATGACAAAGCCTAGACGGTGGATGTGTTTAAGAGGTTTCAAAGTCAGTTGAGAGTTTGTTGAGTTCCTCAATTAAACTAGTTGCAGTTGGTAATTAGTTTAGGGATTTAGTTAAGGTTTTGATTCTATTTAAATAAGTATCTAGTTGTTTAGTGTTTTTACTCTTATAGTGACTAGCTTTTCTCTCTCTCTTGAAGTTTGTAAATATTATTTATAAGCCTAAGATTGCTCAATAAAACTAAAACTCATTTCTAGAATATATTTTTGTGTTTCGATTCTTAACCCATTTATTTGTCATAAAATAATGTATTTTAACATATTAGAATATTTTAACATAATTATGTGCTTATTAATGAATTTTTTTATTTGTATTTGTTTATGTTTTCATATGTGCAAGAAAACTCTATTTATTTCATATGACTAATTTCACTTCTCAGATGTGTTTTTAGGATAATTATTTATCAGTTTCTGAAAATAGTAATCAGCTACCTCCCCCCCTCACTATTTGCTACACCCCTAAATATACCTACCTTAGGGACCTATAAGTAATTGGGACATTGTAGCAAGGACCTTGAATTAATTACGTACCCTTATTTTTTTCCATTATTCTTAATGAATTTATCCACTAATTACTTCTAGATATATTTGTTTAGGGAAAAAAAAAAAGGAAAAGCAAAGCAGATGACCTAAAGTTTTATAAGAAAATGTGGAAAATTCATGCAACTTGATATTGGCCGACAAGAGTTAGTGCAAGACTACGGAGTCTTGCAATTAGTTCATGCTAAAAGCCAAAAAATGGGTTAAAAGTTTCAAAGTCAACACATGTTTTAAAAAGTCTTCCATTGACAATTTCTACCCCAATCCTTACGCACATCCTCCATAACTTAAATATATAAACCATGCATGCCTAACCCTAAATAAAAACTTTGAAGTCACAAAAAAATACATTTCATAGGCTTAGAATTTCCAAGACTAGTACTTAAAACCATACAATAAACTTTCACGTATCTGTACATTTTTCCTGGGTTTGAACAAAACCACTCTCATCCAACTCAATTAAGGACAATTTGTTTACATACTATATTGACATGCAATAATATATATATATATATATATATATATATATATATATATATATATATATAAAAGGATAAATCATATTCTTGTATTTAATTTTACAAAAAGATTACATTACATCGATTTGGTTACATATGTAGATTCTTGGTTACATTTGGGGTTTCTTATCATCCCTGAGTGTCTTCAAAGACGTTTTTTAGAAATGTTGAAGACTCTCCTCCTGCGTGAATGCTAATATCTTTTTGACAATAGACTCCGTTATGATCAGCATTGGCTTTTTCAACTCATGAATTACATCAAATCAAAATAGTGTTAAGAAGTTGATTTTTGTTTTTGTGTAAATGTGCTGTTTGTTGTAAAAACATGCAATAACATACCTCATGCATCTAATAAAAAGGCAAAAACATCACCACAACTTTTGCTTAATTTTCTAGATGCATGATGATCAAGTCAACATATTCATGCATATTCCAACGTATCTTCTTCACCCAGTCTCATGCATCCCCAAAGATGAAGTCATAGGTTCATCTCTATAAATACACACGACCTCTCCTCCTCTTCTCTCACAAACCCTGATAATCAATCAACCACACCATCCATCCTCTCCAATGGCTTCCCAGCTGCAAACCCTAACCCTCCTCCTCACAACCCTAATAGTAGCAGCACTCACCATAACCTCCAATGCCGGCGGCATCGCGGTGTACTGGGGCCAGAACGGCAACGAAGGCTCTCTTGCCGACACATGCTCGTCAGGCAATTACCAGTACGTGATCATCTCCTTCCTCACCACCTTCGGCAATGGCCAGACTCCGGCCCTCAACCTCGCAGGTCACTGTAACCCTAACAACGGTGGCTGCGTCAGCGTCGGAGCTGAAATCAAATCTTGCCAGAGCCAAAACATCAAGGTGTTCCTCTCCCTAGGCGGCGCCTCCGGGAGCTACACTCTCACATCCACCGAGGATGCCCAGCAGGTGGCTGACTACCTCTGGAACAACTACCTCGGCGGATCATCGTCTTCACGGCCACTCGGAGATGCTGTCTTAGACGGCATTGATTTCGATATCGAGGGCGGAACCACACAGCACTGGGATGAACTTGCTCAAAAACTCTCCCAGTACAGTCAACAAGGAAATAAGGTGTATCTCTCGGCGGCGCCGCAATGCCCGTACCCGGACCAATACGTCGGCACGGCCCTCGGCACCGGGATCTTCGACTACGTGTGGGTGCAGTTCTATAACAATCCTCCATGCCAGTACTCCTCCGGCAGCACTGCCAACCTGATTAGCTCTTGGAACCAGTGGACGTCTAGTGTTCAGGCGACGAGCTTCTTCATGGGGTTGCCGGCGTCCACCAACGCCGCCGGAAGTGGGTACGTGCCGCCGGACGTGCTCAACTCCCAGGTGCTCCCTACCATCAAGAGTTCTGATAAGTATGGTGGCATCATGCTGTGGAGTCGTTACTATGATACTGTGAATCAATATAGTTCTCAAGTTAAGGGCAGCGTTTGAGGACTATATATATATGGGTTTAACTTGTGTACGTTGGATAATGGATAATAGCTATCTATGGTAATTAATATAAAAGGGAACAATAATGTAAACAACTTTGAATCAATGTGACCAGTTTATCAATAAAAAAAAGTTTAATAATGCTTGGGAATTAAAGTATGCATGGTTTATGTTTAAAATTAATCTTGTGTCGATCGATATTAATAAATATCAATTTGCATTTTTTATGTTATTTGTTTGGTGTTTTAATTGTGTTGATTGATTAAATAATTAATTTATCATGATAATAGGTTCCGTAATAATTAATCTTAAACACTAAAATAGTTCTCAAATGATAGAGTTAATCTTAATTACGCATGCATGCACCTTTATATATATCAGAGCGTTTATATTAATTCCATTCGATTATGAGATATCTTATACTAAACCCTAATTTCATATTAATCAATATGGTTTTATTTTTTGAAAGAGCAGCCTGGTGTTACAAAGCTACTGTGCATATATGTGTGAGTCCAAGGAAATATTAGACCACTCGGATCTATTGTACATGGTTTGATATTATATTTTTACAAGAGATTGTTTTCACAACTCAAATCTGGGACCTCCAGGTCACATGGCAACAACTTTATTTTTGTGCCAAGACTCCCTTCATGAATAATTCCTCTTCTCATTTTCTTTTTTTATCCATTTTTCTTTATCAATCCATTCACTAAATTAATCTTGAAAAAGCTTGCAAATGATTTTGGCTTAGAAGGTTTTAATGGAGGAATTCCAAGTCTTACAAGGTTCAGGTCTTCCCCCGAAAAAAGCCTCCTAAGTGACAAAGTCAAACATGTTTTACATATGCAACTCTCCGTTCAACCAATGGCGGTTTCAAACGCGTCAATCCTTACACACATCTTAGTCTCTAAAAACAAACAAATATAGGACTATTTACTTCATCCATCCTTTAAACTTAAGTTGACCAATAAGGATATGACAATTGTTCAAAATCTCTTTGGAAAAAAAACCCTGAAAAACCTTTAAACATACATATATTTGCATAGGCTTTGAATTTTAAAGACTAATAGAACATATAATTAACTTTCATATACCTATAATTTTCATGAGTTCAAACAAAACCTTTCTCATGAACTCAATTAATTATATAATAAAAATGGTTGGAAATTTCTCGCTCGGAGAATCTCTGAGAAGAAATTCCAATTCAAAAGCTTTAATTTTTTAATCAAAATCTAACTTGATGTGCATTTCCTCGTCTATTCCTTTTCTTGAGGCCAAATATGAGCTCTTGGGCGGCCACGATAGAATAAGTGCCACGAATTACGTACTGTTTTGGGAAATAACCACTAATTATATGATAAAAGTGTTTAAAATAATTTTGATGGAGTAATTGAGAAGGTTGATATATAGAGGCCCATAGTCAGATTTGAAATAAATACAATTCATTATGGATTTCTAAACACCTATTAAACTCTTGGCGTTTTATTTACCAAAGAGATTTACGGTTTCTATTGTAATCTCCCTATATATATGTACCTAATGAGTTGAGTAGAACTACAACAAGAAGAACAAGAAGAAGAAAAGATCTTCCTCCACTTGCCTTAATTTGTCTTGCTCTTCTTAATTTTGTCTCCATTTTTCTCTATTATTTTCTATAGTTTTTATAACACGTTATCAGCACGAATTGTTCTCTACATGCAACAATTCCTCCTTGTTCTTCTCGTGTGAATCAAATTCACTGCCGGCCTCAGGGTCGTAGTCTTACCGAAGGAATTTTCTAGTGACCTCTCTGTGCCGGTAATTATATTCATAATTTTTCTATTTGAATTGAATTTGCATTTTTATATAAGCAAAAAGATCTATCATCTTTTACAATTTTCATTGAAAAAAAAATTACAACAAGAAGCTAAAGGAAAGACTTGAAGTCTTGTACACATCAATTAAGACTTGAAGCCTAACCAAAATATTATTTTTCATAATTTGGCTTAAGGATCAATACAAGACCTGAAGTCTTGTGCGAATAAATAAGGCTTGAAGCCTTAAACAGAAAAGATTGTTTTTATAATTTGAAAGAGGGTGCTTGTTATATATGTGGTATGAAAGACTATTTGTCACGTATCTGTCATATGTCCAAGCTTCTTGTTGACATCTTAGTCTACTAACCCTGTGGCATTTACCGAACTCAATGGTGGTGATCTATGTCTAGCGGACAGTGCAACAACACACACCATTTTGAGAAATAAAATCTATTTTCTACTCTATGTCATGTTGAGGCTAATGTCAACACCCTCTTTGGTACCACAAATTTAATAGACAACTCTGGAAGAGCATATATCATGTTCCCTGAAAGAACTAAATTCATTATTAGTGATGCGTTGTTTTCTAGCAGATCACAACGAAACTTACTTAATTTTAAAGATATTCGATAAAGTGGTTATCTATATGGAGTAAAAAGAAAGGCACCATCATGTACACCGTGACATCAAGCACCTTGTCAATCTTTATCAAGCACCAATAAAGAAACAGAATCACTGGATACACATGGGGGCATCCATTAAAGAACCAGAAGCTTCTCTTATCAAGTGAATTTTCATGTGTGCTTTATATTTATTTTGCAGAATATATGGATATTGCTAAATCCATGGTTGGATTGAACATCAAAGATGAGGATGTATGCCTTGTTGATAATGCGACAACGCACTCAATACTTAAGAGCAAGAAATATTTTTCTCATTTAATAATGGGTAAAACAAGTGTCAATACAATATCGGGCAGTATAAATTTGATTGAAGGCTCCGGAAGAGCAAATATATTGTTTCCTGGAGAAACAAAATTTATTATAACTGATGCATTATATTCTCCAAAGTCCCACCGAAATTTATTGAGTTTTAAAGATGTGCGTCTCAATGGGTATCATATAGAGACATCGAATGTGTGAAACAAAGAATATTTATACATTACAGCTATTACTTCGAGTAACAAGCAAGTATTGGAGAAATTGCCCGCATTCTCATCTGGAATTTATTACACATATATTCGAACAATTGAAGCAAATGCTATCGTAAACCAGAAGTTTACTGACTCAAATGAATTTATTCTATGGCATGATCGGTTAGGCCATCCTGGATCAATAATGATGCGCAAAATAATTGAAAACTCATATGGACATCCATTGAAGAACCTGAAGATTCTTCAATCAAATGAATTTTCATGTCCATCATGCTCTCAAGGCAAATTGATTATCAGGCCATCACCAAATAAAATTGGGACTCAATCTCCTATGTTTTTTAGAGAGAATTCATGGTGATATATGTGGACCAATTCATCCACAATGTGCGTCATTTAAGTATTTAATGGTATTAATTGATGCATCAACGAGATGGTCTCATGTTTGCTTATTGTCAACTTGAAACCTGGCGTTTTCGAGGTTGTTGGCTCAAATTATTCAATTACGAGCACATTTTCCTAATCATGCCATTAAGACAATACGGCTTGATAATGCTGGTGAATTTACATCCCAAGCATTTGATGATTACTGCATGTCCATTGGAATAAAAGTTGAACATCCCGTTGCTCATGTTCATACTCAAAATGGCTTGGTAGAATCATTTATAAAGCGGCTCCAATTAATTGCTAGACTGTTGTTAATGAAAACAAAACTTTCGATCTATGCTTGGGGACACGCAATTTTACATGCAGCAACACTTGTGCGCATAAGGCCAACAAGTTATAAAAAATTCTCCCCCCTTCAATTAGTTTCTGGGCAAGAACCAAATATATCACATTTGAGAATTTTTGGGTGTGGAGTATATGTCCCAATTGCTCCCCCACAAAGGACTAAAATGGGCCCTCAAAGAAGATTGGGGATATATGTTGGATATGAATCCCCTTCTATTATTAAATATCTTGAGCCATTGACAGGGGATGTTTTCACTGCTCGATTTGCTGACTGTCATTTTGATGAAACAATTTTTCCAACATTAGGGGGAGAAAATGGAAAAATGAAAATGTTGGAAAAAGAAATTACATGGAATGCTCTGGGTTTAAATCATCTTGATCATCACACAAAACAATGTGAACTGGAAGTTCAACGAATAATTCATTTACAACGAGTTGCAGATCAACTACCAGATGCATTCTCTGATCCAAAAACGATAAAAATCATATGTACCCGCGGAAAATGCCCCTATTAGAATTGATGTCCCAGAAGGACCTTCTATAACAAATGAATCTAAAGTACGCCTGAAGCGGGGAAGACCAGCTGGTTCAAAAGATAAAAATTCTCGAAAGAAAAGGGGAACAAATGATCATAAAGAAAAAAAGAGAGAAAACGGGCATTAAAATAAATGATAGCAAACTTCCAGAAGAAGTTCAAGATCCTGAAATTGATGAGGAAAATCAGGAAATTTCCATAAATTATGTCTCAAATGGAAAAAAAAAATGGGACAGAAAAGAGACAACTGTTGACAATATATTTGCATATAATGTAGCAGTTGATCTTTTGAAAGAAAATGTAGATTCTGAACCTAAATCTATTGAGGAATGTCGAAAAAAAAAGATTGGCCAAAATGAAAAAATGCAATCCAAAAGTGCATTTAAACTGCTCTACGAAACGAGTTGTCACGCCCCAATCCACTCGGGACCTCGAAAGCATCGCAGACCGGCCGTACCCAAGTGGAGACGAGCCCCACTCGGATACAAGGCCTAAGTAAATCAAAAGCAGAAAAAAAAATTAACAAAATGTCTAACATGTCATAAATAGCAATGTCAGAGTTATACAACGGAAATGTAAAATCAAATAAGGGTTCCAAGTACCCTACAAAGCTCTATACAAGGTCAGGCCCTACACGGGTCCTAACTAATATGTCCGCACACACATAAAAAAAGAAGAGAGATCCTCAGACCTCAGCAAAATCCCACCCCCGACTCTCGCACGTCACCTGAGCTCGAGTCACCTACTCCTCAGGACCTGAAATGAGAGAAGGGAAAAAGTGATGAGCTTTCGAAAGGAAAGCCCAGTAAGTGCCCTGCAAGGATCTCAAAGACATAAGATGAAACATGATATCAAAAATCAAAGAATAATCAAGCAATGGGCATAACCCCGCATAATCAAAACCCTAGGAGTCTACCACAACCATCAACAATCTGCGACTCACTCGTCAGCCGTAGCCCTCGGGCTGAAGAAGGAACTCAAAGAAACTTCAAATAACATCCCCTACAGAACACACAAAGATCTGCCGCCAAATGACTAACCTGTCTCTCCTCGGAAGCGTCACCTTTCTCTCATGTTGACATGGTTAGTGATCGCCCCACTGACTGGCAGGGACAACCAAAGTATCGTCCCTCTGGCCAGAAATGCCGGAACGCCAAGGTGTCCAGTCCCCAACGCTCTCACATAATCCGAAGCTCACATGCTCCACTGAATCCGGGCGGAAGACAAACAAAGCTAGGGATGCCAACATCCCGAAAACGAACATACATGCACCAGAATCCAACAAAATCATAAAAAGACATGCATATATCTAAATCATAACCAAGTATGATATCACGAATCAAAATCAAAACATATCCAAGAAAACCCGAAGCCGGGTGGAAACGAGGCAAGAGTACTTACTTCTGGTCGCAACCAATTGGATGAAACGTAACTGCCTTGACGAAGCTCAACGCTCATCGTCAATACCTGATAATCACAAGTCTACACTCAACACACGCACGAGTGTTTAAGAATATTATCACCTAAAATTCACATGCAACTAAATGGGCCCGACCCATTAAATAAACCCATCTCACCCTTTTAATTAACTTAACCACTCAAAAATAATTCTCTTAATTAAGTCCATAAACATCTTTAGCTAACCCCTTTGTTTATAGCCCATCAGACGGGCCCAAAGGCCCAACTAAAACAACCTAAAAGTATCAAACAACTCACCTAACCTCATAAGTCAACTAATTTGATCTAATCATTGCAACTCAATTTATTCAATCACTTGGCCCACAGTTCATTCAAACTCCAGAAATCATCTAATAGACCTCATTACCAGGACATTATTATGCATGATTTTCCCTACTGTCACCTTAGTTTCATACTAGGCGATTCAGAACCCATACTAACCATAATCACTAAGGTTTCCAGCCACACAGCCACCTACTAAAACCTCATCAAGGACTCAGCCCCATCAGCAACCACTTCTTTGCCCGGATTAACGTCAAATAAATTAAGGCCATAAAACTCACCCTCCATTATCACAACTTTTCCTAAGCATGCATTATTTACCACCTGTCAACGTCTACAGGGCTCTAAATACTCACCCAAGCATCACTTACCACTTCTTTGTACGGGCACGAATCCTGGACAAACCCATGCAAGAAACTATTCCTTAATGTAGTCTATTGGCTATTAATACTTAATCCAATCACTCTCCCAACCTCCACTAACAGACAACACTCCACTATGCATAAGTCTCCACGAGTAACCACTAGTGGACATACATGCCCACACCCATCTGAATATATAGGTTATGGTTGAACCTGACACTCTTGCAAGCAACTTAATTGTCATTATAAACCTATCACTAATATCTTAGTATAATCAACCCCATAGCAACATGTTAATAGTTCTTTCATCTAGTTCAACTTCATAACCATCAACTTCTCTGTGGCTAAAGCATCCAGACAAAGCATGACCAACTCGACCATTAAAACAGGAACTAAACTAGAGGTTATCTAGACCCCAACTAAGGTCTTAAAATTTGGCTCTGGAAACCATCAACATGCATATTTTTCTTGGTCTTTTATTATATCCTAGAATAAATAAATCGGAGAGGAGAGAGCTCTTACCCGGCTCCACGATTCCCTGGCAAGCCCTTTGCTCCTTTCTCCCTCTCTGCTCCTCTATCCCACTCAAGCAGCAGACGCCGTCACCAAGAAGTCCACTGTTAGGGTTTAGGGGTTCTAATAGGTATATACATACATATATATAGAATTTGCGAGATTTCCATGCGGAGTCCATCGGATGCCCCCTCCTAGTCAATCTGAGACTTATCCTTAAGTTTAAACTGAAGATAAACAAGGCCTTCAAATCCGTTAATGGCAGCCAAGTTTGTTATACTATTCTATTTTATCTTATTGTTTTTTTTTAAAAAAAAATGATTCAACCAACACAACAGCCATGCACGCATTCCATGCGTTCATACATTCAGATATATATATGTATACATAGATTCATGCATATCAAAGCACATCCCATCAATCACATTATTCCCCTTTTGCCATTATCTTTGAGTTCAAATGATGTTTATCTGAATGTCATCTATATATATATATATTTATATCTTATCTGTACTCTCTCTCTTTCTATATCTCTTACTGTATATGTTACGGATATATTTGGTAAGACGCGTGTCATCGACCTAAATGGCCACCTGTCACACGCAGGACCATGTCCCTTTGGCCACGTGGCAATATCACCAAATATCCTAGCACAATTCCGTTCGGCAAATAAAATGAGGGTTCAATCCTACAAACAAGTCCGTCGGAATTATAGCAACCTTCTTATCCACAAAGCGTGAGAGTCTCATAAGGTGCTTATAGCCACCTGGTAAGAAAATATCTAACGCCTCTACAGTAAGTAGATCTTATCCACTTGCCTCTACAGTGGGCAGATATTTTCTACTTACCTACGTAGCACCTACACAGTAGGCAGATATTTTCTTACCGCCTCAAGAGATATTTTCTTACCGCCTTTCTTTACTTTTACTCACCACCTTACTCACCGCCTTTCCTAAACCGCCTTTAAGTTGCTATAAAAGAAGAGCATTGATAGAAAGAAGAGGATCGAAAAAACATTACCCAAAAGAACTAACTTATGTCTAAGACTTCCCCTTCACAAGTTTTCTGACTTAAGCATCGGAGTTAAATCCGGGCAGAAAGGCCCAATTCCGATCCTTCCCTTCTCCTTTTTACAGATTCACCCCAAAGCAAAGAGCTGATAATTCCGGGCAGCATTCCAGATCGTCTCATGTTTAGAACCTGAAGTAAGCGTCCACATCAACTATAAATTTCAACCGTTTGTCGAAGGCTGAGACCAGATCACAAGGCACGAGTAGCCAAAGTGTGAGGTGGACCAGTTTTTGGCATCAACAGTATATAATATTTATGCATAACCATCCAAACTCAGCCAAATCCTTTTCTAAATATTTAAAATATTTCTATAGAAATAAATTCAATTAAATTCCGAATTTTAGGGTATTATTCTTTAATTAATTAATTAATCAAAGAATAACTAGAAAATATTTATTCCAAAACAATAAAAGTTCTAACAATTCCAACTTTGGAAATCTTCCCTTATTAACCAAACAATTAAAGAACATAACTAAAAAAAATTAACCCCTAAAATCCTTGGATTTCACACGAGCAGTTTTTGGACCCATAACTATAACACCTAAAGATGTTAAACCAATTGGATACAAATGGGTATTTGTGCGAAAACGAAACGAGAAAAATGAAATTGTTAGATATAAAACAAGGCTCGTTGCACAAGGGTTTTCACAAAGACCATGTATTGACTATGAAGAAACGTACTCCCCTATAATGGATACGATCATGTTTCGTTATCTAATTAGCCTTGCAGTACATGAAAAGTTACAAATGTAGTTAATGGATGTTGTTACTGCATACTTATATGGTCAGCTGAATAATAATATATACATGAAAGTCCAAGAAGGACTTAAGATGCCTGAAGCATGTACTTCAAAATCCCGGGACATGTATTTAATTAAGTTACAAAGATCTTTATATTGTTTGAAACAATCTGGGCGAATGTGGTATCATCGCCTCAGTGAATTTTTGTTAAAGGAAGGGTATAAGAATGACCCTATTTGCCCATGTGTGTTCACAAAGAAATCCGAAAAGGAATTCGTGATAATTGGGGTATATGTTGATGATTTAAATATAATTGGAACTCCTGAAGAGCTTCCAAATACTGTTGATTATTTGAAAAAGGAATTTGTAATGAAAGATCTGGGGAGAACAAAATTTTGTCATCTCCTGCAGTTCAAACACTTAGAGGGTGGTATCTTTATCCACCAATCAACATATACAGAAAGGGTACGCGGTTTTGCAAAGATTTAATATGGATAAAGCATATCCATTAACAAGCCCTATGGTTATTCGATCCCTTGATATTCATAAAGGCCTTTTTTGACCTCGAGAAGGTAACGAAGAATTACTTGGTCCAGAAGTACCATATCTTAGTGCAATTGGTGCCCTGATGTATCTTGCTAACTGTACTCGACCAGATATAACTTTTGCTATAAATTTATTATCAAGATACAGTTCTGCACCAACACGGAGACATTGGAATGGTATTAAACATATACTACGACGTTATCTTTGAGGAACAGTTGATATGGGTTTATTCTATACTAAATTTGAAATTTTGGAATTTAGTAAACCTGAAAAAACAGAAATTTCTGACATTATAGAATTTTTGGGAAAATATCAAATTCTGGGATTTCAACAAATATTAAGAGTTATTCGATAGGTGTAACACCCAAATTAGTCCCTTTATTATACTGAATCAGTTCTTTTGGTTTCTCTATTATAATTTGAGCTATGAGATCCCTCTATTTTCACGATTGAGAATTATCAGTCCCTAAAAGCATATTTAAAGACTTATTTAACCCCTGAAATTAAAAAAAAAGGAGGGATTAACATTTTTTCAATCGTGAAAGTAGAGGGATCTCCAAAGCTTAAATTATAATAGATGGAACAAAAGAGCTGATTCGATTTCGATTTAACAGAGGGACTAATTTGGTTATCAGACCTATTAGATATTGGATCCACCGTTTCCACTTTCGAAACTTCAACTTTGTGATACTTCAAACTTTGGCACCTCCTAACTTCAGAAATCCACTTCCTGATCATATATATCTTAACTTCAGAACAAAGTCTTCCTTGTAACACAAACACTTCAACAAGAAGCCATATGTACTCATGACTCTGCTGTATAATTATATTCCGACAATGTCCAGACGCATGCATCTTGTGAAAAACAACAACCTGTCCTTTTTGATGCAAACCATATATGTGACTCAATCTCCAATTAAGAAAGCTCAAAACTAAAAGTAGTTTAACAAATAGTTTTTAATCCCTTGCTAAAGAGTGAAGCAGAGGAATCTTTCTTCTAATTGATTCTCCAAATTAACCTTGCTTTCAGATAAGCCTGAAATCAAAAGACAGAAAAAAAAAGTTAGCAGCTGCCTCACCTGCTAAGTGGAAGATACCTTTCAAGCAAAGCCATGCTAATTGCTCAATGCATGCCATCCCTTACTGTTTAAAACCAGAGAGAAGCTCCACCTCTTTGAACACATGATAGAAGCTAAGATGGAAAGGAAGAGATCTAAAGCCTCCAACATTGCCACCATCCTTCTCCTCTTCCTCCTTTCTTCCTCAACTGAAGCTGGGAAGAGAAGAATAAGGCTTATAAGCCAACCATGCAAGAGCTTGTCCTTCTACTTCCATGACATAATCTACAATGGCCGGAACATGGCCAACGCCACGTCGGCCATCGTCGGCGCACCGGTGTGGGCCAACCGCACCATCCTCGGCGGTCTCATGCACTTTGGTGACGTCGTCGTCTTCGATGATCCGATCACTCTCGACAACAACTTGCATTCAGAGGCAGTAGGGCGAGCACAAGGCCTCTACTTGTATGATAAGAAGGAAATCTACACTTCATGGCTTGGCTTCTCCTTTGTACTCAACTCCACGGACTATAAGGGAACCATAAACTTCATTGGAGCTGACCCATTGATGGAGAAGACGAGGGATATCTCGGTGGTCGGAGGGACGGGGGACTTCTTCATGAGCCGGGGAGTGGCTACACTCACCACCGATGCGTTTGAAGGGGAGGTGTATTTCAGGCTCAAAGTGGATATAAAGCTCTATGAATGTTATTCATGAGATGGCCGTGTGAGTGATGAGTTCATTTATGGCTTGCTAGCAACTGTCAAGCTTGTTCTACTGATGTTTGTTTTGAGTTTGCTGCTTCTTAGTTTTGTTCCAAGGTCCAAATTAGATTTTTATATAAACATATATTTTTTTTAAAAAAAAAATTGGATAAATCATGTTTTTATTTATTGAAATACCAGTTTGTTACATGAGATCCTCTGTTACATTAGATATAGAAGTAAAGAGTAAGGGTCCAGCTACTGTTGCAAGGGTCACGGCGCTCCATCATCCCGTCCCGTCAGAGGTGTGACGGTTTTTGTGAACAGCACGCTCCACTTTACTAGTAATTGGGCTAGCTCCAACGTTGTTTTTTTTTAAAAGCACCATTTGTTTCTTTCTATTCAGATACTCTATATTATCGCCATTATCATCAATTTTCATTCTCTTTTCAAAGTTTTGTGCACTTTCTTATTTGTAAGGCATGTAGGGCCTTATGGAGCGTGGCTGGGGGAGAGAAGGGATTCCGGGTTAGTGTTCCCAGATGCACGTGCATATGAGCAGTTGAGTAGGTGTGAAGTTGTCTCTTCAGCGGTGTTGCACATGAAGCAGTTCATTTTTGTGCCTTGTTAGTTCCTTTTGTGCAGGTTCTGCAAAAGATCCAGTCTTCCTGTGGATGTGAACAATCTTATTTTTAAGGGGTATGAGGCTCTCAAAAAACTAGTTTTCAGATCACTTCTGAGTCCGCCGTCAATTCTGAAATGATACATGGATTTTAGTGTGAAGGTGACAAATCCAGTTAGTTTCCAAACATTAATGAATAGGAAAAATTAATTACCTGAATTTTCGAAAAAGTGATTAACTGTGAACAAATTTCAAGGTTATCGAAGGGGTAAAAAGCAAAACTCCCGCTGTCCTGCCACGTAGGATAGTTAGTAAAGAACGCTGTTTAGAGCCTCGTACCCGATGAGGCCACGTCATTCGCGCGGAGGTGTGCTATCGGTTTATCTTATGGCGCCAATCCTCCGAGCTCCAGCTCTCCGCTAATGGATGGTTGAGAAGTGGAGGGAACGCGGGAGCTGTGAAAATAATAGAAAAATTTAGAAAAAAAGAGAGTAGAAATTCGAGGTTTTGATACCTTTTGATGCTGAAATGCAAACCCTAACCCTCTGTGAGGTCTCCATTAGGGCACCACCTCAGCTCCGCGGTCTCAAGAAACCCTCAGTGTCCCCTTTCGTCACTTCTTCGATCCTACAGAGGAATTGGGAGCATTCCCATCGGATTTCACTAGGGTAATCACTCGTTTTCTATTTCTGTGATTCTTATCCAACTTTTTATGGTGTTAGTTATTGTGATAATTGATACTTGAAAGAATTTGTTGTATAGATCTGCGAGAGAATGGCCACGAGATGCGAATGGAATAGTTCATAGTTTGTTGACGCATTTTGGACG
Organism: Dioscorea zingiberensis; assembly: GCA_026586065.1. NCBI lineage: Eukaryota > Viridiplantae > Streptophyta > Magnoliopsida > Dioscoreales > Dioscoreaceae > Dioscorea > Dioscorea zingiberensis. Next base: position 59,783,293 of record CM048818.1, read on the forward strand.
AACACCTCCACTGGATAAGCATGGCATGGTGAAGTCCTGGATTCAAATGCATTTCCCCCTGAGATTTTGCTCTGGATTTCTATGAGATTCATTGCTTCATGCTATTGTAGAAGCTATATATCTCAATGCAATCAATTTTTGATCTTATTTCTACTCTGTTCTTCATTAGCATAGAAATAACACAGTATGCCAGATTTTGCGTATTAATGTACTTTTTTTATATGATAAATGTGGATGAACCACTTTCATTAATGCGTAAATAAAAGTAGTGTGTTACATAAGAGATATATTATCTGGATACTATGAATGTACTATTTGAGGTTGCATGATTGTTTTAGATTCTTGTTTATGTTCTGTATTCAATTTACATGAATTTATGAATTAAGATACCTGAGAAGCTATCGTGTGAAAATATATGCTGGATAAAAAAGAAATTGATATATTAAGTGAGATGGGAGTTGCAAGCATCCATTTACTTGTAGGATCAATTTTGAAGCTGATGTTGCCTGTTATTGACTTCAGGAGAATAGACCTACGGAAGATTGTTCGGGCAATGTAGCTCTAGACTCAACTGAAATAGATTATGGTTTTGATCATTTTGGTGGTGTCTCCGAAGTTACCGGTCTTATTGATGGGAGCCATTCTTCTGGTTGTCAAGAACATAATGGAGTTCTGCAGTCAAATATTTATAATGGGATTAAATTTGTAGTTTTGTGTGGATTGCTCTCCTTCCAAGGATCTCCACTTGCAGCAGCTGCAGATACTGAGTTCACTGTTGGAGTGCAGGCCATCAGTTATTTGGGGGATCTTGGTGATCTTAGTACAGGTTTTGCTTCAGTTAGGATTACTTCCTTTAACTTCTACTGAAAACCATCACAGATTCATCCTAATCTTCAATTCATCTATATTGTTTGGTGGCACATAAGCAGTAGATTTATTCCTTATTTCAGTTTGCATCTCTTGTCTAGCACCTGTGATTTCAGAATTGTTTGTGAGCAAATAGTTTTTGCTAAATTTTCTTTGAAGAAATCTATAATTTCATCTCACATATTCACTCATCATCGCAGTATTGTATAACATATTATCTTGGAAACATAAAAAGTTAGCTATGTTGGTGGTGGTATCTGGAACTCATGAGTCATAGTAAGGGATGGTCATTTATAACAATCCATGGCATCTGATATTCGATTAGAACATGTCTTTCAGAGGATAATGATTGATGAATTGAAATTCCTATCATTAAGAAGTCAAGATATCAAATGCACTGATTATAATAAAGCCTAAGGAGATCATTGGGTGACATATCTCTAGTGAATTTTGATTTTTAATACAAAATTTTGAGGCCGGCAAAACTCCAATTTAGGAGTATGAATTAAATACTCACCTTCACTCCCAAATGCAAGAAGATGTGAATTGTCAGGTGAGTGTAGATGAAAGAGGAAAAGTAGTAAAAATTTGAATTACTGACAGTAAATTATAGGGAGGCTTGAGATAGTATATAGGAGTGAAATTTGATAATGGAACTACAAAGTTAAGAAAAGGTCTACAGACAAATAGATTTGCTAAAATAGAAGGCTCATGTTGCATTTTTTTCTTCTTCAAGATACTATTATTTCCTACACTTTATTCCACTATGGGAAATCATCTCTTTCAGAAAATCATTTTTCCACCAGATTTTTGTCTTTTTCCAAGATAATTTATATTTCTGGGCTTACTCCTCTGGCAGGCCTTTTTGCTGATATTTTTCTCTGAGCTGGGTGACAAAACATTCTTTATCGCAGTAAGTATGAACCTGTTGAGTGCTTTCTTTTGAGTTACTGATGCAAAAATATGAAGAAATGCAGTGATTATAAACCCCTGATTCTTTTCATTGTCACTGCTTATGTGAACATATGTTTGACCATCATTAAATTCTAGTGGTGTATGTTTAAGTTATTGTGTTATATATTGTGGCATTTCAGATCAATAGGTTTCTCAGATGAACTTCAATAGCTATTTATGTGTGTGTGTGTGTGTTTGTTTATGGCCACTGGTCTAAACTCTAAAGTAGCATGATAAAGGATATTTAAGTCAGGCGTGTGTTTGTATGGAGGCACAGAGATATGAACTGCTTACTAGATTGTAGTGCAATTATAGTAGAAGAAATTTTGTGTGAATTCAGTCATTAGATCTATTACATAACTGTTGCCCTAGCAATGTTTGCCTTATTTGATCACAAACATCTGAGTAATCATGAATAATCTGAAACACTGATCAAGATTCTTTTTTCGTTTTTACAGGCTCTTTTAGCAGCTCGTAATTCTGGAGCTGTTGTTTTCATTGGCACTTTTGGTGCACTTGCGTAAGTTCAGATGAAATGCATGACAATCATAGGCATGCTTCTTCATAAGCCTCTGGCATGTTCTTATGTTAACAAGAAATCTCATCCCCTTGATGTGGCTCCATTGATTCACTCAAACTGCCCCACTTGTCCAGGAAGAATCATGTATTTATTTTGATATTACTTTTAATTAGATATTTCATTCTGTAGAACTAATTCTGTTGGAGATCTTAGAATCATATGTTGATTCAGTTCAAGTATCTCCAACAGAACAAATCTTTCAAATCTGAATACAAATGACTCATAGAATAGTTCACATCTAGTTTTATGCCTTTCTTGATATGATTCAAATCTGAATTCAACTGGTTCACTTAAGTGTCTTCTTTCTCAACTGATCCTCATTTTTTTTTCCAGTCGCCATGCTAAGGTAAATTGTTTTTTCTTGAGACTTAAGAACTCTTCATGTCATAACAGGGCAATGACAATTGTTTCAGTAATTATTGGCCGCACATTCCATTATGTTGATGGCATTCTTCCATTCAGGTACTCATTTCTTATGGACTGAAGCATTTCTCAAAGTTGGTAATTTGTTGTGGCAGGGTCTTGTTACTGCATGAAGTTTTTACTTCTAAAATTTCTATAGCTTTGTTCATAAATATCACAGTTTTATGGATGCAGACTTGGTGGGACAGATTTGCCAATTGATGATATTGCAGCAGTCTGCCTCTTGGTAACTTTATCTGTATAAGAAAAACTAATGATCTGTGATAAGAGTTTGGCCGTTTCAATGGTTCTATACTCCTACTGATTCTTTCCTTTTCCCTGCCACTGTTTACATGTGTTATTATCACTTTTGCATTCACTCATTTCAGTATCATAGTAATCATGTGTGTGCTACTCTCTGGTTCAGATTTATTTTGGCATTTCTACACTGCTTGACGCTGCTTCAGATGATGACATGAAAATGAAGGAAGAACAAAAGGAGGTGAAGTTTTTCCATTGCAATTTTACTGATATGTACTTCTAGCTGCATAGTATAGATGTTATGAATACATTTTTAGATTAGGCTTCACTCTTCAACTTAAATTCTTTCCATACTTGAAGATTACCTAGGCATGCTTGTTGGACACATGATGAATTCAAAGTGTAGCATCTTTGTCTACAGATCTTTTGATCTAACTATTCTTCTTTTATACCTTGTTTGCCTTGAACTTTAATTCAGGCAGAGCTAGCAATTTCAGAACTAAGAGGAAATGGTGCAGGAATATTGGCTGCTGCTAGCACAATAATCAGCACTTTTCTATTGGTTTTTGTTGCTGAATGGGGTGATAAATCCTTTTTTTCCACAATAGGCAAGTCTGCACAGAACCCCTTCATTATATTCTGGAGTAAATGCTAATAGTTGGAATCTCTAAGAAAATCGCCATATCTATGCAGCCCTTGCTGCAGCTTCTTCACCTCTTGGTGTGGTTGGTGGAGCACTTGCTGGTCATGCTGTTGCAACTTTGGTAAGCATTATTTTAACTTTTGTTGATGATATTGATACTCTTCAGCTGAGCTACTTTTTTCAAAAGAAAGATTTATAATCTTACTTTTGAACTCTTCATGATAAACACAAACCAGCTTTACTCGATGATGTAATGGGCCTTTGGTGTCACATGGATCTTGCTTTTCCATACTAGTTTTTACTGACATAGTGAACATGCCTTTTGTCAAGATGGATCTTGCTTTGTCATATTTCTCCGTGGATGGAGTTTTCCCTTTTGCCACATCTTGCATCTTTGCCGAGTCTGACTTATTAAATAAGATTGTCCCACAAGGGCTCTCATACTCTTCCTGTCTCAATCTGTTTTTGTCACTTTGCTCATTTTTAATTGCTTCTATTTTCCTTTGCTTCATTAGAGTTACCCATTTCTGTTACATGATTTTCAAAAACTCTTCAAACTTAGTATCTGAAACCCAACTTTTAGGCATATTACAATCATTTGTGATCATTGTGTAGTATTTCTGATTCTTTTAGGCATATTTGGAAACATCCGCCTGCTTTTTTTGTCAAATTTTCAGTAACTAACCTTAACTTATGACTTATGAGTCATCGCTCATCACTCAGATTCATAAACCATGATGCTCTATTCATTTTTTCTCATAATCGCAAAGTAAATTGATGTTGCATTACTCATTGCAGCTTGCAGTTGTGGGGGGTTCTTTACTTGGGACATTTTTATCTGAGAAGGTATATTTTGATATTTAAATTGCAGGCATCCATCATGAGGAATATGCAGGAGTATATATTGGATATTAATTGTAAATTGCAATTCTAACATTTGTCTGAGGATCTCCAATTGTAAAATCATGTTTCACAATGCCCGTTTTCATCTAAATGCTTGGAGCTATGGGTGCTGCATAAACTCTTGTCATGTCACTGCACTATTAATGTTGCCATCTAGAAGTATAAAATTCCTGAATCTCTAGAAAAAATTCTATTCAATCTTTTAGTTTTTCTGATTGTTTTTTAGGTGAAGCTGGAAATTTTTTTTTTAACTTAAATCCAGAAAAATGGCCGAGCATAAGTCCTAAGACATAATAGGAGATCAAATATCTTATTTTCCTAATGGTTTTCAGGTCCTGCAGATCTAGTGAGTCTGAATTTCTCAGGCCATGACATTGAATGAACATCCTTTTACTATCTCTGACTTCTCTAACATTCACATGTTTCATATACAGGTTATTGCATATGTTGGCGGAACTCTCTTTCTCATTTTTGCATTGGCAACAATGGTTGAAATCGTTACTTAAGATCACAGGAAGTGTCAAGAGGTACAGGTGAACAGGAAGAAATGATCAGCATCTCTCTCTGCATACATTCTAGAACTTAACAATCATCCAATATATGAATACACAAAGCCTAGATATCTCATGCATGTTGGACAATCAGCGCATAGAAATTCCATAAATAGTGGCTTTGCTGTTCAGCTAATACGACTGCTCTTTCTTCTGCAGGTTAAAGCTTTAAATAAGCAATACCCCTGTTGCATGAAGCATTGTTCCGAGTCTCTGGTATGACAATCTCAGTAGAACCAAATCTTTTCTCCGCCTCCAGGTACACTATTTAAAATACCACAAAAATCACAATTGATGTTTGGCTACATCTTGATTCTTAACTGTGACCAAATTCTATTGTTTTTTGCATTCCTTGAGCAGCAAAACATTGCGGTCATCATTGTATTTATCAATTAATTAGTACAGTTTCAACAAACTGTATCACATGTTTTCATTGTATCTTGTGGACTTTATAATCTAAACGACACCATTAGGTTTAAGCAAGGTATATGCTTTTGAATGTTCTCCGTACTATATATTTTTTTCTTTACCCAGATGAAAGGAACACCATGCTATACACAAACACACACACACACACACACTATAATATATATATAAAAAAAACTAAGTAGGTCTCTGCTTGTCATGCCCTGCATTATTCCCTTCATCCTCAGAAAGGTGTGCATCTCAAGAAATTTATTCAATCTGGAGATTTGTGTGCGCTTTCTGGATATGTTATGCTGTGTTGGCTTGAGATACTGATTTGATGTGATGGATGTGGCCACTGGTGTCACTAAGGTCATGAGAGGGATACCTAACAGGAGAGAGAGAGAGCACATGCAAGAGGTCAGATCTTTCGGTGTGTCCCATGGCCATATTACAAAGTGGAGTCCAAATTATCCAAATTTATGGGACCAAGCATCTCCTAGAAGGATTGGTGGACTTCCATCAGCCATGCATGCATGGTGTCTCTGCTAGCTCTTGAGATTTTTCTCATTTTCCAAGAAGAAAAAAATGTTTGTTTTTTAACTAAAGTACATATAGACTGCAGTTTTTTTTTTTTTTTTTTTTGATAAAAGTGGATAAACCACATTACTTTATTGAAAATAAAGACTTACAGATACAGACATTTCCATTTTCATTTTTATATGGATCCCTCATTGGCTCCATGTGTTACAGATGGTCGGATCAGGGGTCTCGTAAATGTCATCGATGCGTTGTCAGTGTTTGTGTCCTCAAAGTCCGCATCTAGGGGTCTCAGACTGTGCTCCTCCCTATTGATGGCGCAGGCCGTAATGCGATCGCACACATGGCCTGCGATTCTTGTACTGTTTGGTGGCGGGTGCATTGCTGAACCATGAGAGAAAAAAGGAAGTCCACTTGTCGGATGAGTCGTTTACAAACACGTCGTTTGTCCTCGAAGCACCGTCTATTCCTTTCCAACCATATAGTCCAGGTGGCTGCCATTGCTAACAGTTGCCACCCCGTGCGAAGCTCCTTTCCTAGATTCATGGCAATCGAGGATTCCCCCCATAGGTCTATTATCCTACTCGGGGGGGCCCCTATTTGGAGAATCTGGGTGTAGTGAGTCCACAGCTCGGTTGTATATTGGCATCGGGCGAAAATGTGATCGGTGGTTTCCTCCTGGGTCTCGCATAGATAGCAGGTAGTCCGCTCCCCTTGCCAGTTTCGCTTCGCTAGGTTTTGCAGTGTGGGAAGTTTGTCTTCCTTTGCCAACCATGCGAAGAATCTGACTTTGGCGGGGCAGGGTTGTTTCCAGAAGGTTGTTGGGGTAGTGCTTCTCATGCCCCCATCCATCCGGAAGAGGTAGAGGGACTTGACTGTGAACTCCTGATTTGGAGTGAGCGTCCAGTGTCTTTTATCCATCTGTTGGGTGTCTCCTTGAACAAGGTACTCTTGTAGGCCTTGCATCATTTCCATTGCCCCTTGCGACAGGGGCCCCGGTCTAAGAAGCGCCACTCCCCTTCTTTGTAGTTGTCGAGCCTCCGAAATTGTATGCTCTGCCTTTAACCATAAAGTTTGGAGCTCAGGGAATCGTCTGTAAGGGCTGCAACCATCAATCCAGTTGTCAAACCATATCCTTACTGTTTCCCCTGAACCTGGTGTGACTCCCATCCTTGCCATGGTGAGGTCTCGAGACTCTACTACTCCTTTCCAAAAGAAGGATACCCGGTTTTGTGTAGGTTTATATGGATTTATCGTCGAGTTTCTAAAGTAGGTTCGCGTGATAATCCTGCCACATATCCCAGTTTGGCCATTTAGGAGTCGCCACCACCACTTTCCGAGGAATGCTTCATTGAAAGCTCTTAGGTTTAAAATCCCCCATCCTCCCATGTCCTTGGGCCGAGTTAGGGTCTCCCATTTTGCCAATCGGTATGCTTTTGATTCAGGGTTGAGTCCTCGCCATAGGAAGTCCCTGCGGGTACCTTCAATCTGTCGAATGACCCAGAGCGGAAGTTTAAACAATGCCATCCAAGGTTTTGGGATTGCTTGAGAGCAATCAATTTAATAAGGTGATGCTCGCCTAGTGATAGCAAGCGACCTTTCCATGTCGCAAGTTTGTTTCTCGACTTTTGGATAAGCCGGTCCAGTCCTCCTTTTTGGTCTTCCTTCCAAGTGGGATTCCAAGATAATTTGTCGGAGGGGCTCAGACGGCATCCCATTGTGGTACGCCAGAGTCCTTGCTTCTTCCCGGTCGACCCTAACGTATGAGGAGCTCTTATCGTAGTTGATTCTCAATCCGTAGATGCCTTCAAATAGATAGAAAATCGACTTCAGGAGTTACGAAGTCGCTACTCTTTCCCTGGTGATAATTAATAGATCATCAGCATAGAGCAGGGCCGAGATTTGTTCTTCGCCCTGTGTGCCCAGTCGGTATCCCTCCAGGATGCCTGCTCTTGTAGCAAGGGTCACCATCGTGGTGAGGACATCCATTGCTAGGATGAAAAGTAGCGGGGATAGCGGGTCTCCTTGTCGCAGTCCTCTTTGATGTCGCACGTATCCTGTAGGTTGGCCATTGATTAGGAAATTGGATTTTGAGGAGTGTAGGATCTTTTTGATCCATCCAGTCCATCGCGGTCCAAATCCCCTTGCATGCAGTACTTCGAGGAGGAATTCCCAGTCTACCGAGTCAAAGGCTTTCTCAAAGTCTATCTTAAGCAAAGCCCCTTTATTTCTTTTCATATTGTAGATAATCTCCTCGGCGGCGACAATGCTGTCTTGTATGCATCTCCCTTTGATGAAGGCGGTCTGATTTTCATTAACCAGGTCGGAGATGATACCCTGCAGTCGGTTTGCTAGCACCTTTGTGATGATCTTGATGGAGCAATTCTCCAAACTTATCGGGCGGTAATCCGCGATCGAGGTTGCCACATTCTTCTTTGGTATTAAGAGGACGTGGGCCCAATTTAGCCTTTCCAGATCAGCGTTTCCCTCATATAGTTCGGAAAAAGTTTTCAGAATGTCCTCCTTAGTGAAATTCCACCCTTCTTTGGTAGAGGTTCATTGGGAATCCATCCGTCCAGCGCCTTTTCGGTTAAGCTCCCGAATTGCCGCATGTATTTCCCCGCCGGAGAAAGGCTCTTCCAGGGCTTGGCGAGGTCTCTTTGGGGTTAGCCCTAGAAACATTTGGGTCCAAGTCAACATGGTATCTAAATTGTCTCTTAGCCCAAATACTTCGGTGAAGTGGTGCATCACCACTTTGGTGATCTCGGTTAGGTACATTTATGGTCCTTCCCGCCACATTTAGTTGATGAATCCAATTCCTGTTCCTTCTCTGATTTGCAATGGAGTGGAAGAACCTTGTGTTCTTATCTCCTTCCTTAAGCCATGTGATCCTTGAACATTGACGCCAATGGTCTTCCTCAAGTCTGATAAGGTTATCATATTCTGCCCTATTCGCCCGGAGCTGCTCTTCCTCTTCACTGGTAAGTTGGTGTTGCTCGCATCTGATGTCCAGTTGTTGAATACTTTGTATAAGCTCTTCCTTTCTTTGTCGTTGTGTATGTTGTTCCTCCTTATGCCATCGACGGATCCTTCCCCGAATAAGGGTGAGCTTCTTGGTCCACTTGTATTCGCCTGCTCCATCATAGTCATTCTGCCGCCACCATTCGCTCACCATGTCCCAGAAGCCCTCCTTTTTGCCCCAGCTTCGGTTAAAACGGAAGGGATATTGTTTCGGCACGTGCCTTCCGCATTCCAATGCTATGGGAACATGATCTGATCGGACTCGTGGCAGTGCGGTTTGCCAGATGCTGGGGTGGGCCATCATCCATTCAGGGGATAGCAGGAATCTGTCGAGTCGAATCATGGTTGGCGCTCTTAGATTGGTCCATGTGTATTTCCTTCCAGTAAGCGGTGGATCATATAACTGTAGGTCATCAATGAGGTTGTTGAAGTCTTGTTGGTCCTGTGTGGCACGATGTCTAGAGTTTCTATCGACTTGTTCCCTGGTGGCATTGAAGTCGCCCCCTATCAGCCATGGTCCTTGCCATCGTGTTCTGATTGATCTCGATTAGTCCCGTAAGGCCCTCTTTCGCTCAGCTTCACATGGGCCATAAACTGTGGTGATCATCCACTTGCTCATGTCCATCGTGCTTTCAAGGACCGTTGTCACTGAGAAGGTGTCTATGTACTCAGCTACAATTGTAAAGGATGTTTGGTTCCATCCAATGCAGACTCCCCCCCGTGTATTGTTTGCTGGTAGCACCACTTTCCCTTTGTACTGATTTCCCCCAATTGAGTTCCAAATGCGGTTGTTTATAGTGTGGAGTTTTGTCTCTTGTAGACAGAAGGCGTCAGGGTTGTGGGTTGCAATAAAATCTTTAACTAGGAAGCGTTTTTTCCGCTTCCCTAGACCCCTCACATTCCATGAAATTACTTTCATTAGGAAACCATTTGAGCCCGGGATTTTCAAGGGCAGGGGCTTAGTTGCCTCTTTGCCCCTGAGAATTCCTTTCAGCTTCTGTGAGCCTCAGGTGCCTGATCACTCGTTCAGCGTTGCCTTCCAGATGTTCCAGATGGACCCCGGTTTTTAGTGCCGTAGATATAATGTCTGCACCCGGCCATTCTGATAAAATTAGGGGAACTGTTGAGAGGTTTGGAAGGTCCTCCAATTCATCTATTTTTTGTTTTGTTTTGGCTTTCCTTGACACCTTGGGTGGTGGTCTCTGCTCCTCCAGTGTTGCATAATTGTCTTGTGGATTGACTTTCTTTGGTCTACCCCTCTTTTTTGGTACCAGAGATGGACCTTCCTCAAAGTTTGTTGGTAGTGGGTGAGCAGTATCCCTCCTTGTGTTAGGTAATGTTGTTGCTTTTATAGGGGTTCCGGGGAGGGGTTTCACGAGGTTGTTGCTTTTTGGTAAATATATCCCAAGCCTCTTCTGTTAGTAGGTTCCAGGTGTTTCCTATTCTTTTTAGTGTTGTTTTACTTAAGTCGATCATTAAACCTTGGGTTATGGTTTTGATGTTTGTCTCTTGTGGTTTAAAATGGGCCATGATGTAGTTGGAATAATTCATTGAGATATTAGCTTGGGCATTGGCATTATCCATTACAGGGGAGTTCATTGCTGGTATCTGACTCATTGCATCCAGGTACTGTTCATTTATGGTTGCTTATTGGGTTTTCCTATCTGCCGGATTTGGTAGCTGACTTAATTGGGCCGCTGAGAGTGAGCCACTGGCATTGATTTTGTTTGGGCCATCCTCATTTGGGGGGATAGATTGCCTTGTGAGAGGCAATGGGCTTGGTGCCCAACCCAAAGGGGGTTCAACCCTCACAGCTTGCTGTAAGTTGCTGTGGGGTCCACCTGACCCAATGGCTAGCTCGGTGAGAGTCAAGCCTTGGGTTAGGTTTGTGCCTTGCTGCACATGGTTCATTGGAACCGTTTCTTCAATAGTCTCGGTGCAACTGACTTTGTTTCTCCACGCTGCTTGCATGTAGAGGTCCACGTCGCCAAGCTGCAGGTCATCAGCTTCCTCCCATATGACGTGCTCCACGTGATCCAGTCCTTTGTCAACGATCGATCCCATCGCCGCGTTCAGCCTCCCATCTTCCATCCCATCCGCCTCTCCTGTCCCATCGCCGACGAGCTTCTGCAGGGTCTGCATGTCGGTTTCCAACGTTGTACGGCGGTCCGTGGGCTGAGCGCTGCTGCCGAGGTGGTCCGAGGCCGGAATGGCGCTGGCGAGGTGGTCCAGGGGCTGAGCGCTGCTGCCGAGGTGGTCCGAGACCTGAACGGTGCTGGCGAGATGGTCCGGGGGCTGAGTTGGGTTTGGTGGTCGGTTGCAGGCCGGTCTTGTCGGCCGTTCCCCGATGAAAATCCCTGTTGGTCGCCGTTCCGTCCATCTCTCCCGAGCATCGTCCACCTCCACCATGGGAGCTTTGCCTTTGTCCTTTCTGGTGGCGGGTTGCTGTAGAGGTGCACTCTCCCCCTCCACCATGGGAGCTTTGCCTTTGTCCTTCTTTGGTGGCGGGTTCTTTGCCAGGTGCACTCTTTGGCTCGCCGTCCTGGGGGTCTCCAGGATCATGGGCAGCTGCAGCCTTGTTTCCAGGCCCTGAGCACCGGCGACCTCCCCATGGCAGCGACGGCTGTCCTCTCTCCATCTCGATGGTGTAATTATATTGCCTTGTTCCCAAGTTACAGTGGATGCTCGCCGGCAGCCTTCTCGGTTTTCTAATGCGAAGGAGGAGACGGAGGTCATCACCATATTCTCCACTCCGGCCATCCACGTACACTAGGTCTCCAGAGGGCTTCAGGAGTCGAGCCACCAGGTCTCTGCTCCAGCAGTCCATGGGGAGTTGTTTGACGATCACCCACCGGATGGCTCCATCGGCGCGACCCTTCTTCCATAGGTCCGGCGTCCATGGCTCGAAGTTAAGAGTGAAGGATAGCATCTTCAGAGGGCTCTTCTTCTCCGTTTGTCTTGCAAGCGCCACCGTGGGAAAAGGGGCAATGAACCGGCCATCTCTGAGTTCTTTAACCTCCCAGCTCCATTGTTCGTCGATCAAGCATGATAGCACGTCCTTGATGTCCGAGGTGAGCACCATCCCTCCCCTTTTCTCGGTGACAGAGATGATCGAGAAGCGTTTCATACGCTCTCGTCCTTCGAGTACATCGGAGTCGATGGCCATGGACGTGTAGAGTTGCTCTGGTTCTTCTCCACTATCCTTCATTGTATTCTCCACCGTCTTCATCACTTTCTTCTTTACTGGTTTGTGGAGGCTTCCTTTTTGTTTGGTTGTGTGGTGACTCCTCGCGGCTCCATGCGCTGTCTGTTGTTGCTGAGATTTCTGTGGTTGAGCTTTCAATGGCTTCGGCATAAACTCGTTCACCGTGTGCCGGTGCCTTATTGTGCATGCATGGCCCTTGTGCCCCTCTCCGCCACATCGACGACAAGTCATGGGTCGGTGGCATTCGTCTGCGCGATGTCCAGGCCTCAGGCACTGTCCGCACACGTTGATGGTACCGGCCGGAGTGCGGAGTGTTGGTGGTGAGCGACGCAGGGGCGGTGTGCTCTTTCTGACTGTCTGAGGGCTGTTACTCCTGCGTCGCCTGCGCTTGCGCTTGACCTCCTGCCAGCCTTCATCTGTCTTGCTTTCCTTTGGTGGGGTTTGGCCAGTGGTTGGAATTGGAGGCGAGCCTCGCACCACCTCCACAAATGAGGGAGAGTGTGGAGGAGATCTCGTCGGTGGCGAGGCATGTACCACGGGCCGTGGAAGCTCAGGTGGTATCTTCCTCTTCCCCGGTCCTCCTCGCCGGTCTCCGTCCTCTAGACGGCCTGCATGTCTCCTAGGGGCTTCCGGCCGTTGTTCCGCAGCTTCTACACGTTGTCGTGTGAAGGTTTCATGGCGTTGGAGTTCATCTCCGCCGCGCCTGTGAACACCTCCATCACGCCTTGTTTCGTATCCTCCATTTCGCGCTCCGCTTCTTCGTGGGTCATCTCTTTCGTGCCTATACTCAGCTCTGTTACGTCGGGTTTCGTCTCCGCCACGCCGGAAATCGCCCTCCGCCTTACTGCGCTTCATTGTTTCCCTTTTTAATTAGACTGCAGTTTCATAGAAGAAAAAAACCATTTCTGTGTTTATTACAAGGAACCATGTGGCACTTCCTCTTTTGGGGCATTGCCTCTTATCCCTGCTCAAAAGACACCAAGTGGCACACGTACTCACACTCGATCAAAGTTTTGAGTAAGGTTTGTATGTGCACCCAATCACAGTGCCCTTGAATTGAATGCCTAATATCTCCAATCCAAGCCACTAGAGACAAAGTTAGTTTTAACCTTTAAATTTTCTTTCACTTGCAATGCGTACGTTACAACACCACAAAATTTTCTATTAATTATTATTATCATTATTATTATTTTGACAAAGGCGACAAATGCCCTTTTTCCGTAAGGTAAGTCAAAGACGGGCAGTGCGGCTTCCTATATGCGCACCCATGACTTTGATTTTGTTCTTTACCCGATAGTAATAGGCCAAGAGGCCGTTGGTTCTATTTATTAGAGTTGTTGATGTATTTATGAAAAAGAATTTGTTGTGATCACCACATGACTTGCTCTTGGGACTGCCAGTTTATATCTACCAAAAACAAAGAAGATTTTGTGATGTATTAGTAGTGACATATTTGAATCGGTATATATAGTATATATGCGGGTCAACTCTTTTTTATTCATCGATGTAAGACTAATGTTCTTAATAGTGATTAGAAAAGAATATATTCCTCTAATGGCAATAAAGAATGGACAAGAGAAGGTAGTTAGGGTTCTTGTTCTTCCTGACAATACTGCAATTCGTAAGATTATGATGGAATTGAACCATTCAATGAGGTCATTTTGATTTTTTTGATGCTCCTCACTAATCTTGCTCAAAGGCATCATGGAGAGAGTAAACCAAAATGATTGATTGAATAGAATCAACCTTTGCTTACTTTGATGGCAATGAAAAGAATGGAGCTCAAAATTCCACTAATTTGGATGGAATGTGATTCTTCTAGTTGGGTTTGGGTATTTATGGTGCATTCCTAAGCTTATCCATTTTATGCATGTGTTTTCTGTTCCTCACTCAAAAGCTTAATATTCTAAAGACTAAAATTTTGAAGTTAAAGTGAGGACTAGGATTAACTCTACATCATTTTCATATCCCCACTCCTTTCAGTGGATTTGGACACATAACTTCTTTTTTTTTGAGAATTAATTACAATTTAATTAAACTAAGTTAATTAGGATCAGTGGGGTCAACAATAATTCATTTACATGAAAAAGGGGCATAATTCTCAAGTCAAAAATATAAACTATACGTGATATTTCTTTTCTCATAATATCTTAGTTAAATGCAGCTTTTAATGCCAAACAATCAAAGCTGGAGATGGCGACAAACCTAGTAAAATATAATCTGAAATTTAAAGTAGACATGTTGGATAGGGTCGATGAGGACGAAGAGAGGGGATAATCCAACCACAATAAGGAAGACTAGGGAGATGAAGCTTAAATTTAGTCAAAGAGAAACAAGACAATGCATGCTTTGTAATCTTTTTTTCTCCTGACTGTATCCAAACTTTATATTATAAATAAGAGTCGTGCTATACATCTCGACAAAAGAACCCAATTTAGTTTCCCTTCATCTCATGATCATCAACACACCAAATTAAGGGCTACCAGAGTTAGATTTGAGAATCGAATTTGGGAAACAAATTCGGGAGGAACAATATTTCTTTATAAATAAAATATAATTTATTCACTTATTTAAAAAAAACAAAATATACAGTGACAAACTGACAAACTGACAATATAATTTTATAAGTACGGCGATTTATTATATGATTTAATAAATGATTAAACTCGTAACAATATTTAAAATTAAAAAGGAGCACTAAAGATTTTACTTTAGAGGGAAAAAAAATAAAAAGAAGAGATTTAGATGATAAATAAGTATGAGGAAAGGGACCTGCCCATCTCAACCATCCAACCGTCGTCGTCGGCGATGACTCGGGCCGCCGCGCCGCGCCGTACCGCGCCAGAGAGCACAGAGGAGACCCGCGTGTGGGACCCACTCGATAAGTGGACCCCACTCACGGCGCACAATGAACGGTGGCTGGACGATGCCTACGTGGCCTCTGACTATACCGATGACGTGCCTCGACGTTTCCCATAGCTCAGCCCGTGTGCGGAAACGGGAATAGATGATTGTGGTTATTTTTTAAAAAATCTGGGAAAATTTCCTAGTTGAATTTTTTATTAACAGATCTGTTTTAATAGATGTTAGTTGTTTTTCTTTTCAATAAATCTAAAGTAATTAGTTGTTAATTCTGAAAATAAAAAACATAAATATATTTAAATATTTTAAATATATTTTTTAGAAAATTATAAATAAATCTATCTAATTACTTCTCAAATTTATAATTCATAAGGTCATATAAAATAATAGTTATAATGTTTCCAATAAAATACATATAATCTATAAAGTAACAGACAAATGACATAATTTGTTTTTTTTTTTAATTTCTATTTTTTAGGAAACCCTAATTCAGAGGGAGTAATGAGAAAAGCGCGTTTCCCGGGGAAAAATGGGACCCACATTTCCGTTTCCTAAACTACGCCGCTCCTTCTAACGTGCGCTAATTAGGTGATCTTTTTATGCAACTCCGCCTCCTATCTTCGTTGCTTCTTCCTCTTCGCTCTCGCTCCCATTCTTCAAAAACCTCGTCTTTGGGCCTCTGCTTCGCTCTCCAAGAACCCTAGTCCTACGCGGCCGTTCGGAGCCTCGGATTATACGGAATCCCCGACGACATCTCGCGCTCTGTGACCTGCTTAAGGTGTGCTCCGTGATCCACTTGTCGCCAATTTGGCCGCTCTCTCTTTGTTGGATTGTTTTTTGGCTTGGTTTTGGCCTTTATTGTGAAAAACTCGGTGTTTTGGGACGACAAGTTCCCGCGCATGCCTGTGTATATGAGTCTTTGGTTTTGATGGATTTCTCTTGCATAAAATTTTTTGTTTGGTTTCTTTGTCCTTAGTTTCTTCTTTTTTTTCTTTTTTTTCAAGAAAATGGGGTTTCAAGCTTCAAAAGAAGCACTTGAAACCCTTATTTGTTTGATGGGGTTGAAAATTTTGGGATTTTATCCAATGTCCAAGTTGCTTGTTTTCTGGTTCGATTTAAGAATTGGAGACAAATTTTCATATTTTCATTTGCGATTGCGTTTTTCGTGTCCTTGTGTTTGCAATTATCTTGTTTATGGTTATTTTTTTCTTTTTTTTTTTCTAATTTTGGTTTCACTAATGAGCTGTCTTGCTTAATTTAGCCGCCGTGGGTTCAGTTGATTTAAATACCCATTTATATTCTTCATATTTGGTGAAAAAGGGAAATGAACCTGGACATGTTTCTCGCTTCATGCATCACTCAATTAATGTAATTCTGATGTAGTACTGTTCGATTTTAATATTATTTATTTGTTTGTTTGTTTGTTTATTTTGTCACTCACGGGCTTAAAGGTTTCCTTAGTGGTTTCTCCTATCATGGAGGTTTTCCTATTGGTGTGGTGTGCAATTCTGTTATACTAGAATTTGTTTGAGGTGCAAAGATCTTCAAGGTTTGCTTTTTTTATTTTTTATTTTTTATTTTGTCAATCTGTCTTCGATCTGCAAGGTTTCTGCTTTTTGTGACTATTCGAATTCTTAGTTCTTTATGCTCGATTCAGCCAATGTCCTGATTGCTTCATGGTTGTCTGATTTTGTTTTTGTTTTGTTTTCCATTTTCCTCTATTTGGTATTAAGTATGTTGGAAATATTTTTAAAATAATATTTTCAGTGACTCTAATTTCCTGCGCTTGGATTTTGGATGGGTTTGTTGCTTCTCCTCTGCTGATGAGGGTTGATGAAGATAACTTCTTGTGTTTATTTCTGGGTTTATGACATAGACTTGAGTTTGGCTCTCCACCCAGTTCTTAATGCCCTGTTATTTTGTCATTCTATGCCTTACTAGAGAAGCTTATATATAACTTTATTAGAGTACTTTTTTCTTTGTTTTTCTATTTCTGGTTTCTATGTGTTTGATGGGGCTAAGATGACTTGAGGTACCGTAGAGTATGGTTAACTTTTTAGTTGAGCAGTTTCTTATATTTTATTTTGTATCAGAATCCTGAAGTTTGATGAGTTTGCTATATGATATTTGCATCAGTTGATTCTCTGCAGGCTTGCCATTCTGCTATCCAAATTTTCTCTACCTCCCAAACAATCTATTTTGTTTCTTTTGATACTCAGCAAGAAATTCATTCTCATGTTTTAAACTATTCTCCATTTACCTTTACTGAAGATGCTATTTGATTCTATCAGTTTTGAATTTTATGGAAAGCAAAAAAATAACATTGAATTGAAATACCAAGTACTGAAAATTATAGATGATAATTTGTTGAATGTAAACTAATAAAGTATATTCTCCACTTTGAATTCATTGTTATTTTCTTGAATGCCATTATATGCCTTGTGAGATGCATAAACTTGGTTCTCTCACATATTACTTCTGAAATAAATTCATGCAATTCTGGTTGGAGTACCGTCATGTACTCCTGAATTAAAATAAATAAATAAATAAATACATACATACATGCATATATATATATATATATATATATAGACACACATATATATGATAAATCAACTCAAGATTATGCTCTTTGTTTCCCTAGAAGCCTAAGTGACAGTTCTTGGCATTAAGTAGCATCTATATGATTTCTTTGATTTTTAACACCTCAGATGGCTTTTAAGCAATCAACACAAGTGGAATTATAGAGTACACTGACCTCTTTATTTTTTCTTAGACTATAGATTATAAATTAGAATGAAGATATGGGGATGATGGGCATAATCTCTTTTGTCATGTGTACATCTTAGCAGTCTTCATATCTGTTTAATTTTGTCCTGCTATGTTTAATTTTAATTTAAGTAACTCATATTTTTCTTAATTGTTTCTTTTTGTCCTGCAGGAGTTATTCATGTCTGCAGTACTCTTATTTCATGGTACCAACATCTGCTAACCATCAGATTTTCAGCCTTGTTTCTGAAGACTAGAGTTGCTTAAGTAGCATATTTTCTTACTTCTTCAAAGATGGACCGCTGTGATACATCAGGATTTGTTAGTGGTGGCTGCAAGCACTCTCACAATGTCGTCTAATCTGATTTAATTCTTTTAGCTAATTAACTGATTAGTTCCAGAAGTCAATCAACTGGTTCTTTTTCGCTAAAGGTTGGTTGGAACAAGAGCTTTTCCTACTAATGGTCGGGGATCTGCGGTTAGCTGCTCATATCTTGTCTTCTGATGCTTATGTAACCTGGAACAAAATCCCATCAGGACCTGAGAATGGCACAGATACAACGTTAAGGCTTAATTCTCCTGGCAATTCCATCCTGGTTGAGTCCACTTTGAATGGCACGAAGCGGAAGAGGGATGCTATCAATAGTTCGGCACATTCTTTACTGTCTCTTGGTTTGGGACCTTCACATAGCTCCTCTGGCAATAGTAAGGGGAGCTCAGCAACTGCCTCTACAATGTCTTCAGTGAAGGAAATTGATGAGGGATCATCTATTGATCTGGACTTGAATTTTAATCTTAATCTTGGCAATGAGAATATACTGGGCACAACAAATTGTGCAGCTGCTGCCAATGAAACAGGACAACAATACAACCTGCAGTTGAGTCTTTCAACAGGGGCAAGCAAGTCTGGCGTGACTAGCCTTAGTCCAGTCTCAAACATATGTCAGAATAGCTCGAGACATCGGCAGAGATCAGTCCAGTGCCAATTGCAGATGATAGTTCAATTTCTTCTCACCTGGAATTTGGCAGTTGTCTGCTCCAATCTTCATACACCAGACAGAGAACTAGCATGTTTGCTCCTAACCTGAATGTTCCAGCAATTGTCAACCCAGTTCCAGCTATTCCAGATTTCCATTCAACCATGATACCAACTGTGAAAAGCCCTGTTGTCTGTACTTCCGAGGTCACTCTTGCACAGCAACGCAACACTAGCACCAAAAATTGCCATTTTCCAGGATGTGGAAAAGGAGCTAGAGGTGCTTCCGGATTATGCATAGCCCACGGAGGTGGAAGAAGGTGCCACAAGATTGGATGTCATAAGGGAGCAGAGGGCAAGACCATCTATTGCAAATCCCATGGAGGTGGACGGAGATGCCAATTCCTTGGATGCACAAAAAGTGCTGAAGGTCGAACAGATTACTGCATTTCCCATGGTGGTGGGCGTCGTTGCTCCCATGAAGGTTGCACCAAAGCTGCTAGGGGAAAGTCTGGTCTATGCATAAGACATGGAGGTGGGAAGAGGTGTCAGAGGGAGAATTGCACCAAGAGTGCTGAAGGCTACTCTGGCCTTTGCATCTCTCATGGAGGGGGCAGGCGTTGCCAATATCCAGAATGCAACAAAGGAGCGCAGGGAAGCACTAAGTTCTGTAAAGCACATGGAGGGGGCAAGAGGTGTACATTCCCAGACTGTAGCAAGGGGGCGGAAGGAAGTACCCCCTTCTGCAAGGGACATGGTGGAGGGAAGAGATGCTCATTCCAAGGTGGTGGTGTGTGTCCAAAGAGTGTACATGGTGGAACCCGATTCTGTGTTGCCCATGGTGGTGGGAAGAGGTGTGCGGTGCCTGAATGCACCAAGAGTGCGAGGGGACGGACAGATTTCTGTGTGCGACATGGTGGGGGCAAAAGATGCAAGTCTGAGGGATGTGGTAAGAGTGCACAGGGGAGCACTGATTTCTGCAAGGCACATGGTGGAGGCCGGCGTTGCTCATGGGGTCAGGAGGGATCAAGCTTCGGTACTGGTGGTTCTCCTTGTGAGAGGTTTGCCAGGGGAAAGACCGGCTTATGTGCTGCACATAGTGCTCTAGTGCAAGATCGTTGCGTTCATGGTGGAGGAACAATGGCACCTTCTCGCACTCGGGTTTTGACCACTGTTAAACCTGAGAAGATGAAAGATGCATTTTTAGGAACTGTGAACCAAGCAGATACTTTGTCAGGATTGACCAGCCCTGAAGAGAAGATGTTTATGCCTCCTATGGTCACTTCACTTCCTGAAGGGAGAGTGCATGGGGGTAGTTTGATGGCCAAAGTTTTTGGTTGCGCAGTGGAGCAGGCTCTTTGGATATAGACTCAAGAATGGATTCTTCTTTGCTTTTGGGTGGTGTTCTGTGTTTTTTTTTGGTGGTCGAAAGTGAGGAAAATAGTTTTTTCTCATTCATTGGTAGTGTCAGCTAAGATTTATAAATCATTTGGAACCTTTGTAAAACCAATAAGTGGGTTTAAAGGATAAGATTAGTTCCTTAGACATCTAAGCTAGGCTTGTTAGTTTTGCTTTAGTGGGCTGTCACTTCGTTGGTCCTTGTTTTCTTCTTGTTTTTTTTTGTGTGAATACATCAATGAATCATATGTAATTTCTTATTAAATATAACTTTAATTACTATGATGCTTTGGTTTGTATTTCTTCTTTGTTTATTTTTTGGCATAAGGAGCTATGATTACTTAGCCATTATGTATTTCTTCTTTGGTTCTTTTTTAGTAATGAGTCTTAGTAGACTAACTAATCAGTACAAGTTCTTTGAAAGGCACAAATATAATCTCTCTCTAAGTCAGATTGGCATTCTAGTAAGGCCTTCATAGGATGTGCACACTCCACTTCTTCTAGCATCCTTTGTCAAGTCACGATGAATGCATAATTATATATATATTTATATTATATTTATATACACTCTGTTTGTCTTTTCACATGAATTCTTCTATTTTGTGCTCTGTTGGGTATTCTCTTTTAATTGAACATGAAAATAGGTACACGGGACAAAAGAAACGAAAAACGGAACAAATCAGACAGACACTTTACAGAGTGGCACACCCATGAACACGGGCGTGTCAAAGATGCAAATGGGCGTTGTTGGTGGATCGACTTTGGGCGATTCTTACGCCGACTAGGGTTTTCGAGAGGAGATTGAAGGCGAAGAAAACATCGATCGAGGGAGTTTATATTCTTTTATTATGTCTTCTTCTTTAGATCTTGTTAGAGTTTCCCATAGTATGAGAGGCTAAACCTTCTGTGCCTCGTATCCTTGAACTCTAAGATGAATTTGTGACTCTTTTCCTTTATTTTAATACTAGGTTTTTCTTTTTGATTATTCTTGTGAATCGTCTATGTGTGCTTAATGCTTGTAGTTTGATAGTGCGAAAGCGCCGATCACTTATTTGTAGTTGCCTGATGCATGAAGAGAAATTTCGGTCAAGCTAGATCTGGGCATAGATGATAGGGGGTATGCACACACTGAGAGATCGGGTGATCGCGGTGATTACATAACACACACTTCGGATTAGGGTAAAACCTAATAATAGGAACCACATAACACTAATAATAATAATAATGCAGTCGTACGACGAAGTCGCTATATGGGACTAGGGTTTGGCTGCACGGGAGATTGGGGTCAAACTAATTTAGGGTTCCTTATGGTCCAAGAATATATCAACTAGATAGCCAGTATTAGGAAACTAGTTAATAAGGGATTCTTAGATGATAGAGATCCGAGGTGCAATGTCCCCTTGACTGATAACAGATTTTGCCAACTGTTAACTTTAGTTTTAGTTCTTCTTTAGATTATTTAGTTAAGATCACAAAAACACCAAAAATATTTCAAGTTAGATAATAGAAGACAAATTAATTAGTACTATCTCTGTCGTTCCCTATGGACTCGACTACCCTACTCACAGGGTACTTTATTACTTGAGCGACCCAGGTGTACTTGCTTGGCGACACACATCAAGTTTTTGGCACCATTGTTGGGGAGTGGTAATTTTAGGAACATTAGGATTTTGTTACTCTAACCACTATGTTTTAGTCTTAGTTTTAGTGTTAGTTCTAGTTTTATTTTGAGTCGTTGTGCTGTTTTTAGGTTTGATCTTGCTTTTCTCTATTGTAGGTGCGGGTACATGACCAGGAGCTCCTCTTATCCATTAAAGGTACTAGATCCGAACTTTGAGAGCCACCTTCGTAGGAAGCTGAGAGGGATTGTTCTCCAAAAGGCCGTAACAACGGAGAGTAGTGCAGAGATTAATCAGCCGGAGGTGATGGCACCACCGATCCGTTCTATTTCCGATTTCGCCTGGCCGAATTTAGATGGGGTCGAATCAAACATAAACCCTCCGCCAATCACGACACACAACTTCGAGCTGAAGCCCAATGTTATACAGATGCTCCAACAGATGTGCCAATTTGACGGGTTTTGATGCAGGGGGCTTGGGTCAGTTGGTGCCGAGTTGGTGGATCAACGTAAATACTGGAAGTGATCGAGTCAATTACGTGATTGGAGCAGTTTTTGGGGTGGTTCTGTATTTTGGTCATAACTTTGGCTGCAGATGTCAGAATCACGCGTTTGAACCCAATCCGGAAAGCTCGTTTCAATGCGCACTATGTAGTCCCCCAAATCGACTCGGTGGGCATCATCTTTGAATTCAAATTCTGTTGTTTTCCCTCCATATCACAATTTAGATATTATTGATATTTTTAGTATGCTTTTTTGCAGGTGTACCCAGAATAATTTTGAAATTGCGTATTTACCCTTGAATAAAACATAATTACATACATACCCCTGAATAATATATATAATTATGTATATACCCTTGGGTTAAAAGTAGATAAAAAACTGTCAGTTAACAAACGGTAGATATACAAAATTACCATTATACCCTTTGCATATATACCCTTAAAAAATTTGTTTGACCGTAGATTTAAAAATACCCATTTAAAAATATGAATTTTAAATAGTTAAAATATATAAAGAGGGGTATTTTGGACATTTTCCTGCCCTTAACCTAAGTTGTAACCGTGGTAAAGATTATATGGTTAACTTCTGTCAACCGACCCATATAGCATGGGCATATCCGCAATTCAACTTGTTTTTCAGGGGTATACAAGCAATTATGATTTTTTTGGGTGGTAAATATGCAATTATTGAACTTTTGAGGGGGTATATAACCAATTTCTCCAAAATTATTTATCAAATTGAAATAAGATTTGAATCAGATTTGATCTCGGATTTTTAGAAGTTATTTGATTTGTTTAGAGTTTTAAATTTAGAAAAGTTTTAGTTTTGAATCATAATTTGTCAATTTTGGCAATTTAGATAAAATGATATAGTTTCTAGGTTATTCTTTCAAAGCTATTTAACCCGGCTTGTGGGTTGGTTTTAGATTATTGAGTTTTGAATAAAAGTTTTTTTTTTTTTTTTTTTTTTGAAGTTTTAGAGACTTTCTTCTCTGATTTGTCTTCCCCCTTGCTTGCTTTCTTGGCAATCCACTGGTTGCCATCACCCTCTGCCTGACGTCAAGTTTCAAGATGAGGATCCATATGCGCACTTGACAAGCTTCTTGGAAATTTGCGGCACTATCAAAGCGAGCGGAGTACCTAAGGATGCAATCTGCCTCAGGCTGTTATCCTTTTCAGTCAGAGGCAGGGTCAAGTAGTGGCTGAACTCGTTGCCCCAAGGTTTCATCACCACATGGGCGCAATTGGCCAAGAAGTTTTTAATGAGGTATTTTCCACCGGCCAAAATTACAAAGCTTTGGATGGATATCTTCTCCTACAGACAGATGGAGTCAGAGACACTTTACGATATGTGGGAGAAATACAAGGAGATGCTCAAGAAGTGTCCACAACATGGAATAGTGGACTGGATGCAAGTCTAGATCATTTACAATGGATTGAAAGTGGCCACCAAACAGATGTTGGACGCAGTTTCCGGTGGTTTCCTTTGTAGCAAGCATCTCGAAGCGGCCAAAGCGCTAATCAAAGAGATGGCAACCAACGAATATCAATGGAGTTCATAAAGGAACAAACCCAACAGAGCTACAGGGGTCTACGAAATAGATCCATTGACAACCCCGGCAGCACATGTTGAGGCAATCAGCAAGCGCCTAGATAACATGACCCTTCAATAACAGGCACTGGTGATGAGTTGTAGAACATATGGGGGTAAACCAAGCCCTATGTGTTCATCTTCAAAAGTTGGTACAGGGCCTATTGAACAAGTGGATTTTGTGGGTAGTCAGGACAGATTTCAGAACAATCCATACAACGTCACGTACAACCTCGGATCGAGGAATTACCCTACTTTTCTTGGAGTACCTCGGGAAAATAATCAAGGGCAGTCGAGGCCAAATCAACGGTCAGACTTTTAGCAGCCAACAAATGAGAAAAGAGTGCCGAGTTTTGGGAGCATGATTGCACATACATTCAGTCCAATGATGATGTCATGCCCCTACCCGGATCCCGGGACCTCGGGCACGTACACAGACCGACCATACCTAAGTGGAGACGAGCCCCTCTCAGATACAAGGCCTAGATATGTATAGCAAATAACACATAAATTCAAAATAACTCAAAAGTCATAATCAAATATCAGAATATGACAACAAAAATAAAATCAAGGGTTCAACAAATCCAGGGTTCAGGGACCCTAAACAGCAAGGCCCTACATGGGTCCTAAAAGCAGTACTCTCACTCATGAGAAAAGAAAGCTGAGATCCTCTGACCTCGTCAAATGATCCCCTCCCCTCGTCTCTCGCACGACCTCTGAGTCTCCTACTGCTCAGAACCTGAAAGAGAGAAAGGAAAACAAGTACATGAGCTTTCGAATTGAAAGCCCAATAAGTACCCTCCAACAATCTCAAAGGTACAATAAACCAAACATGATCAAACATCATCAAAGAAACCTAGGAGTCTACCACAAACATCAAGGTACAACTCCTATCCAAGTCAACCGTCTGGCTCAAGAAGAAGATCTCAAACTGATCAAGCTATCCCCCGGACAGTTACAAGCACAACAATCCGCTGTGCTCGACCAACTTGTCGCATCTCGGTAGCGTCACCTCTGGTACATGTCGACATGGCCAGCGTATCAATCCCGATGACAGGCAAGACAGCCAGAGTATTCTCCCTCTGGTATGGAATGCCGGAACGTCAGGGTGTCCCGTCCCCGATGGTTTTCTCAAACCGGAGCCTCCACGCTCCACTGTACTGGGCGGAAGAACTGTCTCAGTTAGCACAAACCTCCCGGCCAGCACACAAGACCATGTGCCCATGATCAAGTGTCGGCCCACGGGTGGGTATGGCCAACTCACATGCCAATAACAGGTAGAGCTACACCCTACCTCTAGCATATCAACCATGCACATACAAGGAACAAGAAGCAAACAGCAAGTAGGCATGTGCATAAAACCAATAACAGATCATATCAAGGAAATACATGCTAAACTGATAGCATACATCAAGTCAAGAAACCCAAAGATGGGTGACAACTAGGCATGAGTAACTTACCTGAAGTCACGTAATCGGGAGTCCCAAGGTACCAACTCCCTGCGCATCTACGTCAACCTGATAGTAGATACTATATCAGTAAAGACATCATCGTATACTCCTAGTTATGTATGCATGATGTTCTAATTGGGCCTAGCCCAGCTTAATAGGCTTCCCCTTGAACTTTCCTAAGTCAAATTATTATTCCTGACTATTATTCATGAAGGCTCATGTGGCCTAGTGGTTTAAGGCCCACCTTTCCTACCAAGAGGTTCATAGTTCAATTCCCTCCAATTGTTTTTTATTCCCTCTTAATTTCCTTTTACAGTTTTATCTAACCTGACTTGGTTGGTTCTATCTCAAGTAGAAGTAGTCCTTCATGGTTAAGGCCCACCAAGCCCATGTATGAGGTCTTGGGTTCCATCCCCATCACCAACCCTTTTTGTTCATTTTATTTCCTTTAAAACTTAGTTGTACTTAGTCAATTCTATTTGACCGAACCCAACTATAGATTTGATCCAACCCAACCCGATTAATTAAATAAACTTGGTTCAATTGCTACACTTAATTGAGTCTCTTATACTTGATTGGATCCAATTAAAACCCGGTCCAACCATCTCCAACTTGGTTAAGCCCAACCAACATGATTTATTGATTAACTCAATCAAGTCTTTTCTAATTGATTAGAACTAACTATCATCATAGTTCAAAATCCATTTAAATCTTTAATAGGACCTAACCCATTTTAATTGACTAACCCTAGTAAATTTAAATTATTAAATCCAAACTTTATAGATTAATTATTTAATCAACACCTGATTAACCAAACTTTATCAAATAATTTATTTAATCAAAATTTAAAATCCAAACCTTATCAATAAATTTATTTAATCAAAATCCATCAAAATCTATTAACTAAACTTTATCAATTAATTTAGTTAATTATAACCAATTAACTTTCTCTCACGCTTCTCTCCCGCCTCCCTCTCTTTCTCTCTCATTCTCTTTTTCTCGCAGGCCGCCAAGGAAGATGAGTGCCCTTGACTCTGCGGTGGTCTTTGCACTGCGCATAAGTAGGAGCCATTTTAAGCCCTTGGTCCTCGCCGCGCGGAGGTCGCCGGTATGCCGCGAGCATCTCTTGAGAAGGGCTGTCAAGCTTCTGTCCTCTCCCTTCGGTCTTCCTGCGCCACCCTTGGCTGGAAAACACTCCCCCCCTCTCTCTATAGTTCCATTATCATGCATGCATGCGTAAGCATGGGAAAGACAGGGAGGAAGACGCGGCTTACCTTCGTCGGTCTGAGCTCCTCAACCACGTCGCACTCCTCCACGTGAACTCCCGGCGACTTCTTCACGATCTCCAAAGACCGCTGGCTCCGTTCCTGGGCCTGACTCGCCCAGTTGGCAGAGGTCACCAAGAGGGAGAAGATGGAGAAAAGGAGAGGTGTGCTCTCTCCGAACTCCTCTCGGGGCTTTTTATAGAGAAACCAAAGGTGCAATTAGGGGAGATTGCGATCACTGATTGCAATTCATTATGCATAATCATCCCCAACCTTCCAAAACAGCCTCAATCAAACCCAATTGGAATTTAATCAATTTTTCCTTTTTCCTTTAATTTGAATCAATCACCCCAATCCTTCCTTTAATTGATTAAATCAATCACCATGCAATCATTCCAAGAATTCTTATTAATTCCTTTTTAAGTACTCCAATCAACTCAAATTTGGTAACTTAACCAATTATCCCTCCTTTCCTTTAGATCACCAATCTTTCCTTTAATTTATTAAATCAATTACTAATCAATCAATATGAATTTATTCCAAAAATTCGTTTATTCCTCTTTAAGGTTTTCCAATCAACCTCTAATTAACAATTTACCCTTGGTAACCACATTTAATTCCAATTGATGTCCTTACACTTTGAATAAATAAATTCATTCACCAAAATAATAAGTAAAATATTTATTTATTCCATGTAAAATTCTCGAATTTCACAGATGAATGCCTCAAAGGCTATGAGGAGCTCACGAGAAACCAACAGACATCATTGAAGAATCTTAAGCATTAAGTTGCACAAATTGCTAAGTCTTTGGTAGAAAGGCCAGGTAGGCTCTCCCAAGTAACACGGAGATCAACCCAAGAGAGTCTGTGAAGGCCATCACTCTGAGAAGTGGAATTGAGTTGCCCTCCCCTCGACCTAAAATTCAAGAGGATACACCAGTTAAGAAGAAGCGAGGAGCGAAAGCGGGAAAAGAAGTCGGAGGCCTTAGAATTCAGCCCAAGGAAAGAAGAAGGAAGCATCACAACTGCCCGAGTACCAACCAAAGTTACCCTACCCAGCCAAGGTCAGAAAGGATCAACAAGATGGGCGGTTTCGAAAGTTCTTGGAGGTGTTTAAGGCGTTGCACTTTAATGTCCTGTTTGTGGAAGCACTTTCACAGATGCCACAGTACACCAAATTTCTAAAGGAGTTGCTCACAAACAAGAGAAAGCACCAAAGGACCATTGGTCTAGCGGTATCTCAGGTCCCGTCGTTGGGTAATTCGCTTGATTGAGAATGCTCTCAAGTTCAAGTCCCAGCTCCCGTAAATGAGGCGAGTAGCTTGGGTAATTCACTTGGTGAGCACAAAACTCCCTGGTTCAAGTCCCCACATCTGTACGCGTACGATAAGGGGTCAAGGGTGCTCGTCATCTAAGGCCACGCCTCTTGACATGCCCTCTGGGGAGGTCTTTATAGCCTATGTCAAAAAAAAGAGAAAAAAAAATACAAACAAGCGACAGCTAGAAGAGGTACCCAAGACAACACTAAGTGAGGAGTGCTCAGCTGTTTTCATCAACAAGACCTACAGTTGGTGAATTAACTCCTCACCCACCCACCATCGTCAGTGGGGAGGGGTGTTGACGGGAAGGATAAGGTCTCAGGACCGCTCTTCGCATCAGAGCTCACCAGCGCAGGCTCTTCAAGGAATTATTGTTAATGTTATTAAGTCACACCATAAGTTAAAGCAACGTTGTGGAGTGACTTCATGTATTTCTTCTTTGTTTTTTTTTTTGGACAGTAAGAGCCTGAGTACAGACTAATCAAGAAAACATAAAAACTAGCACTAAGAATGCTTCAAAAACTCAATCCTGCAGCAATAATCATCTCTTCCAGCCACCTCGGTCTATCCTCGCCCTTGTGGTATAAGGATATCAGAGGATTTCTCCTACCAAAACCTGCCAGTGCATCGGCTATGTAGTTCAGTTCCCTCGGGCAGTATTGCATCTCCATATCAGGTGCTTCTTCAAGTAATGCCTTCACCCATTGAATGTCTTCTTGAAATCTCCAACACATCTGCTGGCTCCTTGACTTCAAAATGTTAATTGCCTCAGTGCAATCAGTGTAGATTTTATCTGCCTTCAAGTTCCAATGATTGCAGAAATCAATAGCTGTTCCAATGGCCTTCACCTCAGCCTGCAAGCTTGATTCAGCTGTATGTGGTATAGCTCCAGCAAGTAGAATTGTGTTTGATCCCTGTATCACTGCAAATCCAAGACCACAGCATGGGTTATCCTCATTCATTGATGCATCACAAAAGACAACAACAGAATTGTTAAAGATAGAGTTTTGAGTGTACTCCCTGAATTTTGCTCTGGTCTTCCATAGATATCCCTGTGTGATGTTGAGAGCCTGGTAAAACATTTGATGGGGCAAAATTCTTTTACCATTAAAGACCAATTCACATCTAGCTTTCCAGATGCTCCAAGCACAGGCAGCCATCAAACATTTGGAAGCTTGATTGATGTGAGTACCAGCAAGATTGGTACCAATAAGCCAGTTTCCCTCCAGAAAATCATCTAAAAAATTGCAATCTGTTCCCAAATATGCTGCTGCCAGGTTCCAGCAGTGTCTAAACCTGGGACAGGAGCAAAAAATGTGCTCCATTGTTTCATTACTCAAACCACACATTGGGCATAAGGTTTGTGGTCCAATGTTCAGTTTATACAGGAGTTCATATGTTGGAATTCTGCCATGGAATAGCTTCCATAGGAAAGTCTTAATCCTAGGAGCTATTGGCAATTTCCAAATGTTATACCAACCCTTCCAATTTTCCTCATCTAACCAATGAGCATGGTTGAGATGATTGTACACCATGGATACTAGTTTCCCAGATGATGAGACAGGTACCCAAACCCACTGATTTGGGCAACTGTCATCAATACTCATCTTTTGAACTTTATTCCAATCTAAGGAATTGCCAAAGCAAGTAGCAAGGTCAGTACAATCCAAGTGCCTGTTTTCAACAAAGTCTGTAATGTTTAGTTGTTCAAAAGGCAATTCCATGTTAAGATATGTGGGTTTCAAAGCAATTGGGATATCAGTAATCCAAGGATCATTAAGGAAGTCTGTGGCTAAAGGATTACAATGGTTAATCCCAAGATTGTTTCTAATGATGACAGCAGATTTGCAGAGGGACCTATAGAACCAGGACTGAGATCCTTGCCCTATATTGCCCCATGGTTTAAAAGATCCATATTTTGTCTTTAGGATTTGGACCCATAACCTATCATCAGAATTTAATACAGCAAAAATGTTTTTTGTCATCAAGGCAAGTTTGGCTTTCTTCAAATTTTTGATTCCCAAGCCTCCCTCAGTTTTGGCTAAGGTGGTAGTATTCCAGTTCATAGCATGGTATCTGCCTCCAGCAGTGCTGCCTCCCCAAAGGAAGTTTCTAGCAAGTTTGGATATCATTTCTATACGATTATGCAGGACGGGGATAGCATGAAAGGGAATAAACTGGTATTGACAGCAGAGAACTATTAATAAGAACAGCTCTACCAGCTAGGGAGATGGAAGAAGCATTCCAAGAGTTCAAACTAAGTTTTGTTCTTTGAATCAGGGGCTGCCAATGTTGAACAGTAGTTCTTCTAGGGGAAATTTGGATCCCAAGATATTTAAAAGGGAATGTGCCTAGATTCATTCCAAGGATGGATTGGATTGACTTTTTAAGCCTTCTATTGAACCTACTAGGAAGATGAATAGTAGATTTAGACAAATTAATTTTCTGTCCTGTAAGTGCTTTATAAATGTCAATGCATAGCTTACAATTCCTGGCAACTGCCCTGGAAGCTCTAGTAATAACAATTAGGTCATCTGCAAACATTAGATGATTAAAATCAGTATCCATTCTATTATCAAAACCAGGAATCATCCTCAAATGCTTAGCTTGATTAAGAAGGGAAGATAAGACCTGTGATACAAGTATGAAGAGAAAAGGGGATATAGGATCACCCTGTCTAATTCCTCTATGGCTGGATATCCAATCAGTTGGTTGTCCATTAATTAGAAAAGAGAAACTAGGTGATGTGATGCATGATCTAATCCATGATATCCAAACCTGTGGAAACCTCATAACCGTGAGAGTAGCAAGGATGACATTCCATTCAAGGGCATCATAAGCCTTTTCAACATCTATCTTTAATAACATCCTAGGGAGAGCTTGGGAATCATTTTCAAGGGAGTGAACAATCTCTTGCACAGCAATGATATTATCACATGTGGATTTGCCAGCTAGGAAACCATTTTGTTCAGGGCCAATTAGCTTGTGTATAACCCTTTTTAATCTATTGGTCAGTATTTTAGATATGAGTTTGTAACATACATTACAGAGTGCTATGGGCCTGAAGTCCTGGACCTTAGTTGGGCAATCTTTCTTGGGAACCAGGACTATATAAGTTCTTCCCCAAGAATTGGGAAGTGTTGCTGTTTGGAAGAAGTAGTTTATGGCAGCTACCAAGGAATCCCTTACCACTTCCCAGTAAAATATGTAAAATTCCACATTAAATCCATCAGGACCTGGACTTTTACCCTTGGCCATAGATTTGAGTGTTTGGAATATCTCAGCAGGGGTAACAGTTCTAGCTAGCATATTTCTGTCCTGTTCATCAAGGGTAGGAAGGTCATTAGGGAGACTATAAATTAGGTCCTCAATGCTTGAATTGTTGGATGGGGACCAAAGTTTGGTATAAAAGTCACAGAATACTTTACCAATATGTTGATGTTCAGAGTGTACATTTCCAAGATCATCACTAATGACAGAAATCTTAGTTCTATATGCTCTGATTTTAGCATGATTTTGGAAGAATTTAGTATTATAATCACCATTATTTAGCCATAAAAGTTTAGCTCTTTGGGCCCATCTTATGGCATTTTGTCTTAAGAGGGCATTGTGTTTATTGTATAAGCTCCTAAGAGCTATACTTTCAGTGTCAGAATATTCACTTGATCCCTCAAGGATTTCTAAGGTTGTAATATCTTTCTCACAGTTCTCTAAGGCTTTTTCAAGGTGTGTCTTACCAGAAGCCTTCCATTTGACCAAATGTGTTCTAGTATTAGTTAAGGAATGAGAGAAAGCATGCATGGGGGAAGTATTTACTCTACTGGCCCAAGCCTTAGATACAGATTGGTGACATGTATCATATTCAAACCAGAAATTTTCAAATCTAAAAATCTTCTTCTTGTTGGCAGAGTGGAGTTTTGAGTTAAGAATCATTGGTGAGTGATCAGAAGAAGTTCTTGGTAAGTGTTTATTGCAAAGTGTCTCAAAGTTATTAATCCACTCATTGTTAGCTAAGAACCTATCCAATCTGGCCCATCTTCTCGCGAGCCCCCTCTGGTTATTACACCATGTAAAAGGGGTACCACAGAAGCCCAGATCAAATAATTGATTCTGAGAGATAAAATCACTAAAATGTCTACTTTTTATAGAGTAGTAATCAGCATTTCCACCCTTATGTTCCTCAGGGTGAAGGATGGAGTTGAAATCTCCAACCAGGACCCATGGGAGGTTAAGAGTGGAAATAGAAGATAAATCATGCCAGACAGCTCTTTGTAGATGTGTGTGTGATGAGTTATAAATCACAGAGAGAATCCATTCATGTGGTTTCAATGCTGATATTATGAGGTGTAAGGAAAAATGAGAGTACGAAATGGGGGTCACCTCGCCTACTCTCTGTTTCCAGAGCAATGATGCCACCGCGGACATACCTCAGGCCGAGAGCGGCCCAATGCCACATTCTTGTAAATTTTTCCGCGAGAACTTGATGGCCGTTGTTCATCACTGGTTTCTACCAGACAAACTATATCCGGATTATGATTCTTCATCAGATCTCTGATTCTTCCAACAATTCTGGGACTAGATGAGCCCCTGCAATTCCAACAAAGAAGTTTGATCGAGTCCATAAATAAACTTTAATTAATAAAAGATACCAATAAAAATTAGAAAGTCCCAATTTAGGGTTATCTCTGCAGGTCCCCAACAGAGGCATCCATTCGGCCTTTCTTGGAGCTTTTTGTAGGAGTGCCCCTTCTGGCCAAGGCTTCAATTTTAGCCTCATTCTGAACTTGCACAAGCGGCATTTCATCATCAAAGAGATCATCCTCTTCTTCTTTCTCTTGCATTTCTTCATCTGGTGGCCGGTTCTGAGTAATGTTTTCTTCTGGAGGCATGAGCGCCAAGGCAACCCTAGTCACCAGCCTATCATGCATAGAGCCAGTTGAGCCGCTGCCTTGGTCATAGCTTCCTCTGTTTGTGGAAGTGATAAGACGCAGTTCTGTCTGTCTTGGAGATAGTGTAGCATCATCAACTTCTATCGGATCCTTTCCTGATGAAGCTCCTTTATCTCTCAACGGTAACAAATGGGTCTTGTCCAGGCCAACACCCTCAACGACCAGGGCTTCAGAGTGGTGTTTCAAGGTGGCTGAAAGGACTGGAGGCTTGGAAGAAGAGGCATGAAGCACAATTTCGTTTCTAGGGTTAGGGGTTTGATCCAACTCGTTATCTCCCTGAAATTCCTCGGGATAAGCATTTTGAAGTATGGAAAACCTGCTGCCACGTCCTCCATAATGACCATTTTGGCCTCCTCGTCCACTAGGCTGACCACTTTGACCTCCCCTACCTCCACGTGACGGACGAAGACCAACGACAAGAGTATCCCGGCGCTGGATCGTACTACCATCCTCCCACGTGGGCTCTTGAGGCTTGTTGCTTGCCGTGAGCGAATTTCAGTCCACTTTATTTCTTCCACTCGGCGCGGCCATTTGGTTCTTCCACGGCGATATCCGGCGTCCATCCATTTGCCATATTTCTCTGTGTTATGGTTCAGCTCCCCAGGTTTGTTATGTGCTTGTTGAAGCGCCAAAATTGGGTCCTCATGTCCCTCGCCATCGAGATGCATTTGATGGGGATCGCTGTTCGGCGCCTTCGGCTGAGTTGCTTCCTTGGTCTGGCCATCAGCTTGGCTTCCCTGAGTCATTTTGCAATCGATATTAGTATGGCCAATGATTCCACAGCGAAAGCAAAACGAGGGGAGCTTTTCATAGAGAATCGATACAAGTGTTTCATCCTCCCCTTCACCAGCCCATATAGCAGTTTCCAGAGGTTTAGTTAGATCAATTTCAACACACAAACGTGCATATTTGGCCCTTCCTATCTCCCAAGGGGGGTTCTCCATCTTGAGTGTATGTTGATCAATCTTCAGCACCTGGCCAAGCGTGGATCCAAGCCCATCCAGAGTTTCAGCTTCCCAAAATTCCATTGGGAGATGGTGAAGTTGAATCCAAACCGCGGCCGTCTCCAACTTTTCAAACGCCGGTTGAAATCTTTCCTTCCAATGAGTAAGCTGGAGGACCATCCCCCCAAGCGTCCATGGACCTTCATAAAGGATCTTATCCTTCATCTCCACTGATTCACATTGGATGAAGTAAAAACCATTTGGGAGATCCGCGATGGAGAAGCTGCCAAATTCTCCCCAGAGCTTCAGTAGGGTTGTCCGTACTTGTTCTAATGGGAGAGCCTTCCCCAAAAATTTCGCATACAAAGCAGTTTGCATACGTTCATACGTTCTTGCTCGAAAGTCTTCATCCGGCACAAACCTCGGGTGGTGACGAGTTTTAAGTTTCTCAAAATTCTCCTTCAAGTTAACAGTTTCGTTGCCAAACACTTGCACCTTCGGATCGCCCATGAGGACCCTTGTCCAAGGTTTGCCAGTATGGACTCCACCCCCACTCGCCATTGCAAGTGGGGGAGAAGCAGTTCAGGTTAGAGGAGCAGGGAGCTTTCAGTGGTGAAGGGCCTGTTAGTGGGAGTCTTACAAGATTCAGGGAGTTGGGAGAGTCTTACAGTATTTCTTCTTTGTTGACAGACCATGCTTTAGGTGAATCAATGAATTGCTAAGAGAGATACCAATGAAGGGGCACTTGAACTTTATAAAAATGCAAGGAACCACAAATCCAGGAATGAAGTCTGGAGTTTTATTAAGTTTGGAACTGAACTCAAACAATCTAATATAGAAAACAATCAACACAAAGATAACAAAAACAATCAGCACAAAGATAACAAGATACTAGAAAAGATTCATTGCTGGCTCGGCAAGTTGCGGTTAACATGCAGCCTCCATATGCTTAGCTTACACCTTTCTGACCTGGATATTGTGTGTGGAATGAGACCTCCAGATGGGTTGCTTCCCACTCTGCACTAGTGCCACCTCTTCACCTTCCTTCACCATTCCTTGCTTCTGCATCAAATTCATGTATTATTAGAATATACAAAATTTGACAAACTTACCAATTTCTCTACTAGTTTCTTTCTTATATGGTAAATTTTTTTAATTGTTCATTCAAGCACAGGTAAGCCCAGCAGAGTCCCGATGTATTTCTTTTCAGAACAAAGCAAACGATGTATTATTGTTCGTCACGGATACCTGAAACTCTTGGGGAGTCTCTGGTTATAAAAATCTAAAAACATGCTTCTTCCTGGTTTGTTTCAGAAATAGTAAAGAATGATAATCTAAAACACATTAAACATTCTGTTTAAAGAAGATTATCCAACACAAAGAAAAGAACTAGATAGGCAAACTTACCTGCAAATAAGAGAGAGCGTCAGCAAAGGTCTTTTCAGCATCATTTGAGAATTGCATATTTATGGGGCAAACACCTTGATAAAGGGCTAGCCTTTGCCTCACTCTCTCCCTGCATGGCCATAAATTTAAAGTACATGCAAAAACCAAATATCTTGTCAACAATCTCAAAATTAAAGAAGTTGCATGAGATAATTATCGAGGTCAATTTATCAGTGTTGGTCTAAATATACACTAGATTAAAGATAGAGGAGATACTCACTCGTCTGTAAAGGCAAATATGGTGCCCGAGGGTCGATAGTGACTGAGTAGAATAGCCATAAATCCGGATCTGGTAAAGACTACAATTGATGTCCCTAGAGTATTTGACATCATTGTTGCATGGTAAGCGAACATTTCACTCATGTGGTTCTGCAAGACATGCAAACAACTTGAGTATGAGTCCAAGTTCCAGATCTGCATAAGAAGCCAACATGTTGGCCCAAAATCATGGAAATGGGATTTTCACCTTGAAAGCCTCCCCAAGATTGGCAGGTTTTTCTCCTCCAACAATGGTTGCTTCAGTCCTCAAAGATACTGTATGCATGACCTTCACAGCTTTAAGTGGATATCTGGAGGATAAATATTTTCTTAGTTGTTCATGAATTCACAGAATGGCATGGCATTGAGTGCAGTAATATATTAAAATTGATGAAATATGAAATTGTCTTCATACTACTAATCCACCCAAAACTAGAGAGAAACCATTGAGCAATCTAAAGAAGAAATCTTCATACTTTCCATGAGCGGTTTCACCAGAAAGCATGACTGCGTCAGCCCCCTCACGTACTGCAATGGCAATGTCTGAGACTTCTGCCCGAGTTGGTGTAGGATGAACAATCATGCTTTCCAACATGTTTGTTGCTACAATAACAGCTTTTCCCATGCTCCGGCACAACCTAATAATCTCTTCCTGCATTAGAAGAGTAAAATGACAAGATTCATCATACAGTGACATCTAGGATAACACTAATTCAACAAAGTAAAAAGATAATCAAGAGAGTTCTGACAGATTGAATCACATAAAGGAATAATTTAATTATCGAATCTGGGTGATAAATTCATGTGCTTGATAAGCCTGATATCTCTGTACGCTACTTTTGCTTTCTAAGTTATGGTACAGTGACTAGAAAATATTGTCAACATACAATAACATGTAATACAACAAGCTAAATATTCAGTCAAATCAAAAATTGTAAACAACTCAGTTAAAAGGGCCACAAATCTCAGGCTATTGGCAAAGACATCATCTGAATAATTGTAAGAAAAGTGCATTCCCTCTAGAAAGCATATATAATAAATTTCTTTTCAAAGCAAATTTTACCTAAAGGTCCTGTAACATTTTCACCTAATCTTATAGCCAAAGTTAAAAATGTTACTACTAAGAAAAAATATTACAAAGTCTGCTAAATATAGATGATCCAGGAAAATAACACACACCTGCAGTAGTGGAACTTCCTCAATAGGGAGTTCAGCTCCAAGATCACCCCTTGCTACCATAGCCTAGAACATAGATAACCAATTGAGGTTAATTGTGAGGATCATCAGAAGCTGGAAGATATAATTATCATATTCAAGAATAAAATTTGCTGTAGGAGTGTCCATGAATTGTGAAAGAAATCAGCAAACACACTGAAAAGTCTTCATAAAGATAGTACTTTACAGTATCAGTATTCTATTCCCCATGATTTAGGACCCAAACTATCAATCAAATATCACGAGGTTAACCAATAAGTTAAAATTCAAAACCTTTGTGGGCTTCAAATTTAGTTCTTTGACATATGCTTGGATGTATTAAAGTGAATTTAACAAGAACTAAAAATATTTCTCAATATGCACATGAAATCTGTCACCATAAACATATGTATTGTAAGACAGGAATGCCAAAAGGACTAAAAATATCACTGAAAATGTGAAGACTTCATTCTTGAGGAGACACAAGTTTTGTCAAAGATAACCTAGAGAGGAAAAAGAACTCAGACTAAGATCAAAATATTTAAGATGAATGTCATTTACTCAATTATTCTAGATAAAAAATTTCTTGTAAAACATAAGCATTGTCAAAGACTTCTGGTAACATAACAAGATTTAAGGCATGCAAGTAACCACTTCCACTGCTAACACCGTAAAATAATGGCCAATTTATTCGGCAAAGTATATTTGTAAAAGCAGCATCATGATGCTTTTAGCCACAAAGATTAATGTGCTCACCCCATCAGATGCAGTAATTATGGAATGCAAATTTGGAATGGAGTCTGCACTTTCAATTTTCACAATCACATGTATGTCAGCACCACAGCCTGAAAACATAAACAGAAAATGCTCTAAGACTACTGCTTTCTAAAGAGGATGAAAGAAACACATCAAGAATGAGATGCTTTGATCTGCTATACCTCGTAGATAATCCTTCAATTCATGGACAACCTGTGCATCTTTGACGAATGAAACCGCATAATAATCTACCCCATTCTCAACGCCAAACTTGATATCCTCCCAATCTTTTTCTGAATTAGATAGAAGAAATTCCCAATAGATGAATGGAAAGTAGAAATTTATCAGGTAAAAAAGTCTAAGCAGCAAGAAAAATGCATTGAGATTAATTTCAATCATCACTACTGAGATGGAGAGGATTGTGTCTTTTAGTCCACTAACCAGTGATGGATGGAAGAGTAGCACTTTTCCCTCGAACATTTAGGTGCCGCCTTGATTTAAGTTCACCTCCATCAACAACTTCACACTTAACAGAATCTTCAGTCTTAGATTTAACCGTCAAGGACATCATTCCTCCTATATGATCAACTCAGATAAGTTATAATCAACACCATATCAACAATTACAATAGGCTTCATTTATATTTCAAAGTAAAGTAAATAGATCTATTCATTGTCCATACCATAAAAATAATTGATCCGGAAAATCAAGAATATAGTGTCAGAGAGAAAGTTTAACAGATTTAACAGCTATCACAGGTTAGTATAAACTGGGGATAATTTAATCCTAACATAATTGGTATGAGGTGATGTAATAGATTATGGATGGCTTTATTTTGTCATGCAATGATCAATTGGCGAAAACAAAGACATAACAAAAAATAAGGACATATTTTCAATAGAAAATCCTCAATACAAATTTGGCATATCCTCCAGTCTAAAATTCATACTAAAGAGCACAACACATAACAACAACTAAGCCTTAATCTCATACTAGATGGAGTTGGCTATATGAATTCTCTGTCTCCATGTAGTTTTATCAAAGACAAGATCTAGATCAACATCTAATAAAAAGTACAACACAATGTAGGAAAATTATACATCCAATTTTGAAAAGAAAAGGAAACAAAGTTTACCCAGTTTGCATACATGTCATTTGCAGTCTGTTTTCTATACACTTGAACACACAGGAGCACGGAAAAAAAATGAAAGAATGAATTTGTCAAAAAGGTAAGAAATTCTGGCATACCATCTACTAGAAGCATATCGCCAACTTCAACATCATTAACAAAGTCATCATAATTGACACTGACACAGGTCTCTGTGCTAACCCCTCTTTTTATTGTGAATGTGAACTCTTCACCAGTTTCTAAGTTAATTGGTTGTGGCACATCACCACTCCGAACCTCTGGACCCTGATAAGAACATGTGGGCAAGATTATATATTAGATGACTGTGAATATACCATTGTGCCTCAAAATTGAATTATGAATACTTTCTGTTTTACACAATCAAATTTTTGAAAAAGGAAGACTGAGAAGGAAAACCCACAGTTAAGATTAGACATAAGAAAAGACCTCAGCATGTCTGGATAAAATTAGTTATTAACTGAGACACATCAAACATAATGCAGCAATGAATTAAGAATGTGTTCCTTGAAGCTAAATATCAATAAACATCTTGTTTCCCCACCATAAAATAACAAATACCATGGATATTCATAATGCTGACAATGGAGAAAAGTTCCTAAGATGAAACCTGCCTTGGTATCGAGCATAATTGCAATAACATTATCTTTTGATTGAGCATTGTACTCCTTAACCAGATCAATGACTTTCTGATGGGATGCATGGTCCCCATGAGACATGTTCAACCTGGCAACATTCATACCAGCCTCTGCAAGCTTCCATATCATCTCGCGTGTGTTGGTGAGGGACCTATGGTGCACACAATCTTTGTCTTACGTCTCACATTG
The DNA here is from genome assembly GCA_026586065.1 of Dioscorea zingiberensis. Classification (NCBI taxonomy): domain Eukaryota; kingdom Viridiplantae; phylum Streptophyta; class Magnoliopsida; order Dioscoreales; family Dioscoreaceae; genus Dioscorea; species Dioscorea zingiberensis. Next base: position 59,822,898 of record CM048818.1, read on the forward strand.
GGTTTCAACCACACTCCAGGCAATGCATCATTAAGTTGCTGCATCCCCTTCAGATGCCTGAATTTCTCTTCGTCCTGAAAACCAATAATGACATTGTTCACGGAAGATTAAAAAAAGTAGAAGAAAACATATGGATCACATCAGATTTGCAGCATTGAAGCAATTAATATTTGCAGCTAATATACTAAAATAAGAACACACTGTTAATCCAGAGTATGTCAGCTAAATGCCAAGACACATTCTTCTCTGAATTTTATTTCAACTGCAATAAACACAACTAAATAGAACTAGCTGAAATATCAAAAAATAATAATAAAAATTCTAACAGAGTATATATACATATATGTATATGTATGTTTCCAATTTGACAGAATAAAGGTGACTGATTTTTTTAAAGTCTAGTAACTGATCCATTTAGAAAGAAGAATCAAATGTAAAACATATAAACACTGCTGTGAGATAAAGACATCATAGGAATGCCAACTTACACAAAGGACCAAATTTCAACCAAATCAATACAACGATCTCAAAATAACATAAAACTCGAGAACCAGAAAAAGATGAAAGAAGATACCCTAATGGTGTCCTCCGGCGACACAGGGAGAACTTCAGTCTCAACCCGTGACATCCTATTCGCCACGGCGACAACCGGCGACCAACACCGACTGCTATTCCGCTCCTTCGATTTGTAGAACCTCATCGGAATGCTCTCCGGCTTAAGCTTCTCACGCGAGCATCCCCCGACACCGGATCCGGGGAATGAGACCTGCACGGTTCGAGCGGCCGCCACTACCTGATCCATTAGCTACAACCTCCCGAAGCTCGCAGAGAAGAACCTGGCAAAGAGAGGGAGGGAGAGAGAGAAGGAGGATCTTGGTGTTCAAAGAGTTATCATCGAAGAGGAGTTCGAGCCGCCATTAAAAGAGGCAAAGCGAGCTTTGTTCTCATCGAAGCGGAGCTGTTACCCATTCTATAAGTCTCCGTCAGCTAACCTATTTAAAACGAGGTCGTCGAATTTATGGGAATGGACCTGAAGAAGAAGATTTATTACGGTGATGCCATTAGGGGTGTTACGTGTTCGCGAACATTATGCCACGTGGATCATCATAACTCCTCCTTTGGTTCCCACGGAGGAGGGAATGTGATTCTACTACGAAGAACCGGCGGAGCAGTGGAACGCTGGTTGTGATGTACATGGGGCCGTGAATCATGTGTGAATCAAGAGACGTGGACCGTCCGATTGATTGGCATTTCTATATTCTATATATATATATATATATATATATGCTAGTATCAGGCCGGGCGGATACTGTGCAAATCCCGCCGGCCTTCCATTCGAGCCCTTGGAAATGTTTGAAGGATTTTCAACCATACGGATGGGAAGATCACTGCTAGTTTGTCAATTTTCATATAATTTGGTGACCATTTGGTCCTTGAAAAATAATATATATATATATATATATATATATATATATATATATATATATATAACTTTTTATTGTGATAGATATATTTTAAGAACAATAATTTATAGGAAGAATAAATTAATTTAATTTGTTAATAGATTTTTTTTTTAACTCCGCCTATGCGAGCATAGCCGGTCCCAAGCTCGGATAAAGGAGGAGGGTTGCGGTAGGTTGATAGCCAGCGTAAAACTTTGTCACTCTTATGATATGGATTCTCTAATATATACCGTTGGGACGTGCTCACCTAGGCACGCACTACGTCGGCACCCGGATGTAGTGTTAAATGAGCAAGGGGTTTCATCACATCGCCGCCCGAGTGTGATGGAGTATAGGCAAGGGTTCCCACATTATGGACGGGTGTGGGTAAAGAAGTTAGTCTCGCCACATCGGCGCCCAGATGTGGTGTTAAATGAGCAAGGGTTCTCGCATCTTAGTGGACGGGTGCGGGTAAAGAAGTTAGTCCACGAGAGTAGGATTAGGATTGGTAGTTGGAATATACGATCTTTGATAGGAAAATCTTTGGAGTTAGTTGACACTCTAAAAAGGAGGAGGATAGATATAGTATGTTTGCAAGAGACTAGGTGGATAGGAAACAAGGCTAGAGAGATTGGTAACACAGGTTATAAATTATGGTATTGTGGAGGGGATAAACATAGAAATGGTGTGGGTATAATTGTGGAACCAAAAATGAAGGACAAAGTGGTTCGAGTGAAAAGGGTAGGAGACAGGATTATACATTTGAAGCTAGTGTTGGGAAAAGAAATAATTAACATAGTGAGTGTGTATGCCCCTCAAGTAGGCTTAGGAGAAGAAGATAAGGTCAAGTTTTGGGAAGATTTGGATATGGTAGTTCTAGGGATTCCAAGTGAACAAGAGCTTTTTATTGGAGGTGATCTTAATGGACATGTAGGTAGATTTAGTGATGGCTACGAGCAAGTGCATGGAGGTTATGGATATGGCAACAGGAATGAGGAAGGAAAATCTATATTAGATTTTGCTTTGGCTCATGATTTGGTGTTGACCAACACTTGTTTTAAGAAAAGGGAATCACACTTGATTATCTTTAAGAATGGGGGTAATTGTAGCCAAATTGACTTTCTTGTTACAAGAAGAAGGAATAAATCCATTTGTAAAGATAGCAAGGTTATACCTAGAGAAGCATTAACCACACAAAATAGGTTTGTGGTGTTGGATGTGAAGAAAAAGGGCGTAGTAAAAACAGAAAGGAGGGTTAAGCAATGTAGGATTAGATGGTGGGCGTTAAAAGGAACCAACCAATTAGCATTTAATGATAAATATATGGGAAGAAAGAGGCGCAAATGTGAAAGATGATGCAAACACCTTATGGAAGGAGATGTCGAATCGTATTGAGAAAATAGAAAATGAGCTCCTAGGGCTCTCTAAGGGACTGGGACCTCGACCACAAGAATCATGGTGGTGGAATGAAGATGTTCAAAAGGCTATTAAAGAGAAAAGATATTGGTATAAGAAATTACCCACAACTGAGGATGGAGAAGTCTTTGAAAAGTATAAAAAGGCAAAAAAGGAGGCCAAGAAAGTGGTTAGCGAGGCCCGAGGTAAATCCCTAGCTGATTTATACCAAAAGTTAGGGACGCGAGAAGGGGAAAAGGAAGTATACAAGATAGCAAGGCTAAGAGATAAAAAAGGGAAAGACTTGAACCAAATCAAGTGCATTAAGGATGAGTCTTAACAGGTCTTGACAGGAGATAAGGAAATCAAGGAGAGATGGAGAAACTACTTTGATCACTTGTTTAATGCAAGTCATGAGGATAACTTTACGGATTATGCATCAACGATAGAAAGGAACTTTAGCTATACACGTAAGATCAGGCCTAGCGAAGTCAAGGAGGTATTTGGGAAAAATGAAGAAATTTGGAAAAGCTTGTGGCCGGATGGTATCCCGATTGAAGTTTGAAAGTGCCTTGGAAGTAGGGGTAGAGTGGTTAACCAAACTCTTCAACTCTATCCTAAAAGAGGGGAAAATGCAGGGCAATTTGGAGAAAAAGCATTTTGGTTCCTATTTATAAGAATAAGGGAGATATTCAAAATTGCACCAACTACCGTGGTATTAAGTTAATGAGTCATATGATGAAACTCTGGGAGAGGGTAATAGAGCATCGACTCAAGTATATCTAATGTTGTCAGACCCGGACCGGCCCGGCCGGGTCAACCGGTTCAACCGGGGACCGGGCGTAATGGCGGTCGGGTCCAACTCTTAAAACCCATTTGGGCCGGCAGGGATTAACCCGGTGACCCGGCCGGGTCAACCGGGTTGTTAGGTTAGGTTTTGATTTTCAGATTTCTTAATTTCTTTCACATTGTTCATCATTCAATCTGAGCCTTCTTTCTCTCCTTCGCCGTTCGACGCCCGGTGACCTCCGGGCTCCATCAGCGTCGCCCTTTCGGTGCTTTCCATTTGGTGCTTTCAGCTGCTCCTTTGCTTTCGTCCCTCTATCATCGTCCCTCCATCAGCCTCGTCTCCACAGCCCTGCTCCCCTGCTCTCTGTTTCAGTGTTCTGAAACTTTTGATTCTTTTGAAGGACCATGGTTTGTAACCTTTCACTGTTTTTATGTTTTTATTTTCCTGTTCTTGTGAGCTCAAGATCTTTGATTTACACTACAGTCATAGGATCTTGAAGAAAGTGAAGGTTTGAATATGGAGAAACTACTCTTTTACTCTTAAGTTCCCACGATCTAAGTGTTCAGTTATGTAAAAGCTTCATGGATTGCTATATTGGATGTATTAGAACACAATGTGATCCTTTTCTAGCCTTATCAAAACTCTTCAAGCCATTGAATTTGTCTCCTTGACTTTGCAGTTTGCATTATTTTCAATTGTTGATTTTTTTGTTTTTATTTTTTCAATGATATGCACTGTGAATGTATGCAGAAAATTATTGTGTGAACTTTTGATATTGGTTGTACCAAACAATTTTGTTGAATTGATTTCTCAGTCACTCTCTTGTGATATTCTGCATCAGCCGAATTAGATAAATAGTGTTGACTTTGTATCTTCTAAGCATCTTGCTTGCACTCTTGAAGGGTAGCTCCCTATGCCTCCTGTATTTAATTAATTAGAGGGAGAGAAGAGAGAGCTTAAGTATGAGAACAATTTGTAAAAGACTAAAAGTTAGTATGAGAACAATTTATAGATTGAGGAAAAATAAAGGATAAAAGTAAACAAGTAAAGGAGAACCATTTTCAAATCAAGATGGACGCAATCATTGCAATTTAAACAAGAATAGTGGTATTATTAACACCCAACTCTTCTACAATTAATCAGAACATGCTGCATTGCTATTGTGGATCATGTTGATTGTTCAATAGGAGCAACATCTCAGCCAGAAGAAACCATTTTGAAAATCTTCCCAACTTGGTGATATTAGGAGTAGGTATGCAGTCATTGTCTACCAACATCATTGACATCAAATTCCATAACTTGTTCAAGTTGTAAAAGAAACACTTGAATTGCCTAATTTATGTTTTGTTTTTAAACAAAAGTAAGAAAGTAAGTGGGAAATAGTGATGATGGATTACCCAAATTTTATTGTTTGTTTTATCCAAAATTTATATTCTTTTCAGGAATTAAAAAATATACATATTGAAGCATATAATCTTAAAAGACAAAATTAGATATTAGCAAGAGGAGAATAAAAACTAATGGCATCATATTCATATCATAGATAAAAACTAAATTCTTTCTCATTTGGCCAATTTTTACCTCATTTGTTTTATTTTATTAATTGATCTACCATAACATTTCTAATGTTTGAATTTATTAACTTTGCTTTGTGTAGGATCAAGAGGCTGGCAATACACAATCATCTAGTTGTTCAAGTGGCAATGTTCGTTTGAAAACTGATCCTGCTTGGCAACATTTCAGTGTATCTAATGATGCTCGAGGGAAAAAGGTTTTCTTATGCTTTTATTGTGGATCAAAATATCAAGGTGGGGGAATTAATAGAATGAAGTATCATCTAGCTGGAATTCGGGGAAATATAGCTGCTTGTAAAAAAGTTCCTAATGATGTTCGCATGCAAATGGCGGAGATTATTAATTCTTCAAAACAAAAAGAGAAGGATTCATTTGAAGATCCTTATGAAGTTGAAGAGGATGATTTTCAAGAGTTGAATCCTCCAGCTATCTCACAACAGAAGACAACAACAATGGACAATTCTAAAGGAAAAAGAAAGGCCAAGGATTCCATTGAAAAATTTATGGTTCCAAGGACAACCCCAGAGTCTCAACCGGGAATAAGAAGTGCATTTGCTAACAAGCAAGCTATTCAGAAGGCACATATGGCTTTTGCACGGTGGTTTTTTGACTCATGCATCCCTTTTAATGCATTGAAGTCACCTTATTTTCAGCCGGCGTTGGATGCTATTGCTGGGATTGGATCTGGATATAGAGGCCCATCTTACAATGATATGAGGATTCATTTACTAAAGAATTCCAAAAAGGAATGTCAGTTACTTGTTGATAACTTGAGAAGTAATTGGGCTAGTTCTGGATACACAATTATGGGTGATGGTTGGAGTGATCAAAGACAAAGAACTTTGATCAATTTTTTGGTGTATTGTCCTGTTGGTATATCCTTTATAAAATCTGTTGATGCATCTGATATCATTAAGGATGCTACAAATTTGTTCAATCTGTTTACAGAGATTGTGGAATGGGTTGGGCCTTCAAATGTTATGCATTTAGTGACTGATAATGCTAGCAATTATGTTGCTGCAGGTATGTGAGTTTCAATATTTTAGTTTGATTTAGTAATGGATTTATGTATCATCTACTTAATTATGCTTCTTTATAACATAGTTTGTTACATTTTGTCATTATTGCAGGAAGGCTATTACATGAGAAATATGATCATATTTATTGGTCTCCTTGCGCTGCACATTGCTTGAACTTGGTCTTGAAAGATATTGGGAAGATGGATCATATGGTTAACCTTGCCTCACGGGCTTCTAAGGTAACCATTTTTATGTACAATCATATTTATCTATTGAGTTGGTTAAGAAAAAGAGTTTGTTGGAAAGAAATTGTGCGCCCAGGAGCAACTCGTTTACATCTTGTTTTATCACTCTAAAAGCATTTATGATCACAAACATGATTTGCAAGCTTTGGTGGTTGATAAATATTATGTTGGCCATAGATTGTCCAAATCGCCATGGGTAAAATGGTTAGTTCTATTATTTTTGGATAATAAATTTTGGGAGGATTGCTTGTTAATGGTGAAAATAGCATCTCCAATAATTAAGCTACTTCACATTGTGGATCTTTGATGAAAAGCCTTCTCTTGGTTATGTTTATGAGGGATGTTGAGAATTCGTAAAGGGAATCATGTCTATCTTGAGAGATAAACAAAGATTATATGATCCTTACATCAAAATTATTGATGAAAGATGGGATAAGCATTTGAGTACTTAACATTCATGCAGCAGCTTATTTTCTAAATCCTGCATTTATATATAATCAAAGTACATTTATGGATAGTACAGAAGTAATGCAAGGCCTTCTTGACATGTTAGAGAAAAAAAGTATATGTAGCAATAGTGAGAAGGCAATGAAGGAGATCAAAATATATCGAGATCGACTAGGGAGTTTCAATCGTGAATCAGCTTTGTCGGCTTCTAAAAATATGCAACCAGGTTTGTGTTAGATTCCAATTTGTATTTAATTTTAAAGATTAATTTAACTTATAAGTTATATGATTATATCTTGTTATTCACTTATGTGTTTTACTATCTTTTATAGATGAATGGTGGAGATTGTTTGGGCATAGCGCGCCTTACTTGCAAAAGGTGGCTATTCGACTCCTTAGTCAAACCGCTTCTTCATCGGGATGTGAGCGCAATTGGAGTCTTTTTGAGCGCATCCACACTAAAAGAAGAAACAAATTGGAGCATCAAAGGTTAAATGATCTTGTTTATGTGACTTACAACTTGCGCTTACGAAATAGGTATTAAAAACTCTCATTTATAATTTATTTATTTTTAATTTTGTAATTTTATTGCTTACATTTTTAAATTCTCATTTCTCACAGGCAACAAAATAAGAAAAGAAGCTATGATCCAGTCGATTATGATTGTATTGATAAGACAGATTTTTGGGTAGCAGAAGAAGAAGTTGAACTTCCTCCTGAGCTTGATTATGATGAAATCATGGAAGATAATGTTTATGGAGATTATACTATTCCTATCATTGATGATCATCATGGGCAAGGTTAGTAAAAGCTTTGATATTAAATAATGAAAATTTCTTTTCGATTAATAATATAATGTTTCATTGTTTCTAATATAAAACTTTTTTTGTTTTGTTTATTAGATGATGTGGATATCCAAGAAGATGTAAATTTGCAAGATCTTGGTGATGTTGGTGGCAATGCAAGCAATGATACCCAAGATTTTGAGCAAAGAATCCAAAGATGTGATGACAATGATGATATTAATTTGAGTTTTGATCCAAGTTCATGGATCTAACTTATGTTAGTTGTGTTTGAAACTTTGAACTTTGAATACTCTAGGAATTGTGGCTATCTTTTGATTATTTTTGTTTGAATATTTTGTTCTAAACTTTGTTTGTTTTGACTTTTGAGTGTGGAATTAAGTTTAAACTTTAAACTCATGTTAATTGTATTTGAATATTTTGGTAATTGTGGTTATGTTTTGAATCTTTTGATTATGTATTTTTCATTATTTTTGATAGGTTGGTGTGTGTGTGGATGTGTGAGTATTTATTATTTTTGATAGGTTGGTGTGTATTTATTTATGTTTAAATATCAAATTTAGTTAATCATGTTTAAATTTTTAGTATTATAAATATGTTTTATAGCATGTTTGGTTATTATTAATTATTATGTAATATTTTTTAATATTTTATTATCGACCCCGGTTCGACCCCGGTTCAACCCCGGTTGAACCCTTGACCCCTGACCCCTGGGCTTGGCAGGGTCAATGCCCCGGGCCGGGTCTGACAACCTTGGGTATATCACGAAGGTGTCAGAGAACCAATTTGGTTTTATGCTAGGCAGATCCACAACAGAAGCCATTTTCCTATTAAGAAACTTGATGGAGATCTACAGAGAAAAGAAGAAGGATCTCCATATGGTTTTTATTGACCTGGAGAAAGCATATGATAGGGTACCAAGACAAGTCCTTTGGTCGGTATTGGAGAGGAAAAACATTCATGTAAAATATATAAATATTATTAAGTATATGTATGAGGGAGCGGTTACAAGTGTGAGAACAGTAGGAGGCGATACGGAGGAGTTTCCTATAACAGTGGGCCTACATCAGGGATCGGCCTTAAGCCCATACTTGTTTACCCTAGTAATGGATGAATTAACTAGTTATATCCAAGATGACATCCCATGGTGTATGTTGTTTGCAGATGATGTTATCCTAGTGGATGAGACTAGAGATGGAGTAAATCAAAAGCTAGAATTATGGAGAAACACTTTAGAAAGTAAAGGCTTTAGGTTAAGTAGAAGTAAGACAGAATATATGCACTATAATTTTAGTCTAAGTAGGAGAGATGAAGGGGAAGTGAAACTTGGGGGGTGGTAGTGCCCAAGATTAACCATTTTAGGTATTTAGGTTCCATTTTCCAGGATGATGGGATGATAGATGAAGATGTAATCCATAGAATCAAAGCTGGATGGTTGAAATGGAGAAGTGCCACGGGGTGTTATGTGATAAAAATATGCCTAACAAAATAAAGGGAAAATTTTATAGGACGGCAGTTAGACCGACCATGATATACGGGAGGGCGTGTTGGGCAACTAAAGTTCAACATATGCATAAGATGAATGTGGCCGAAATAAGGATGTTAAGATGGATGAGTGGTCATACAAGATTGGACAAGATTAGAAATGAACACATCCGACAGAAGGTGCATGTTGCACCAATTGAAGATAAAATACGAGAAGGGCGTTTAAGATGGTTTGGACATGTACGCCAGAGACCCCCAGGTGCTCCAGTTCAAAAATGTGATAGTTTAGTTGTGGAAGGTAAGAAGAGGGGTAGAGGTAGGCCTAGGATTACGTGGAGAGAGGTGGTGTCTAAGGACCTACTGTGGGATCGAAAATACGCGTCTGGCATCGTGTCTGTGAAGGAAGACACCATGCGATACATCGAATCACAAATATCATATTTAATTAGTTTTGTGGGTTCTTCCATTCCTAACAGAGGCAAGCCTCTGTTATTAATTACCCCAGACAGAGTCTTGGGAACCTCCGATTAAGGGCAAAAGAACAAGTAGAGGCAATGAATAAAAATGATTTCATTTATTTGCAGAACATAATTTTTTATTACATATGAACATCATCACAGGATATTTATACATATTGTTTATTTATGACGTCGCCTTCCACCTTAGAACATATGCTTCACCGTTCAGGGATTTATTTTGCTTTGATTCCCTCAAGATGCCCTTTTTGCCGCCGTATTTGAATTTGCGCCGCTATATCACCACCTCAAGATATATGTTTTGTTGCCGCAGTGATTTTTGCACCGTTTGGGTTTAATGCTCCACCGCCATTTTGAGATTTACATTACTTCTAGAACTTGTATTTGACCATCTTGAGATGAGTATTCCATCACTGCTCCGAGATGTGTGTTGCTTTGAGATTTTTGCCTATCTATTGCCTCAAAGTGAGCACTGCTTTGAGATTTATGCTTCATCTCCCGCTTCAGAATGTGTGTCCCATTATCATTGCATCGAGATATGTGTTATTTCAAAACCTCCATTTTATTTATTTATTTATTATTATATATATATATAGCAACATCAAGGGCCACATATCACCATAGACATTAACATGTCACATCGCATTAAGTAAGCTTCAATGAATCTATTTTCATATTTTCTCATAATTCATGAATGGTGTGAGAATGTCATGCCTTTAAAATGAACCCTTTCATGGACTCAACCGGTCACCATTTCAAACAAGAAAGGATAATACCCATATAGATGTCCACCACTTCAATGGATCAATGGACTAGATGTCCGATACTTTTGACAATTTTGCACACCATAGTTATTCAATGAAAAGTTGATATTGGGAAGTGAACTCAAGAGTTATAATATAGGGAAAATTACTGTAGAGTCCCTGACTGTTTACTTTCTGACTTTTCAGTCCCTCTGACCAAAAACTATACTATTCAGTCCCTCATTTCTAAACTTTTGACTTTTTAGTCCCTGCCGTGAGACAACCCCGTTACTTTAAGGAAAAAACCCGAAAAATACCCCTCCCATTTCCCCCCAAAAACTACTTTTTGGCTGACATGACAGGGAGCAGGCAGCAGGCTTTTTGGTTTTCAGACCATGCTGTGTACTTTCATTCTTGCTGCAGAAGCAAGTCAGTCCTCTTCTTCTCCTTCTCTTCGTCTCCTATCTCTTGTTCTTTTGCAGAGAGCTTGTATTTGGGTTTTAGTCTTGTAGAGAAGCTACGACGTAGTGAGTCTGCGTGCCAATGACGGAGACTCTTTCAACGAGAAACTGCAAAGGTAATAGATTTCCCAGACGTGGTTTCATAGCGTGCGTAGTATAATTCTTTTGCTTTTGCAACAACGTTCTTGTTGCAGGATTTTGATGGAAACCATTTTTGCCGGCGCGCAATATGGGGAAGAAGGTCTAGCCTTGGAGCTCACAGTGCTCACTTGTTGGGAGTCAGTAATAGGTGATATATATAAACGGTGGGACCTTGACCCCTCTGGCGTGAGAGTGCATTATATAGCACCAGACGATCGTCGAACAACTTGTCCAATTGACAATTCTCTGGACTTTGTGCGTATGTGCAACATTTTTCACTCGTTCAACAAAAATATGGTCGACCTTATTGTGGACACAGGTGAAGTGACTGTAGCCGACGACTGCGGGTCTTCGTTTCCAACGTAAGTTACTTTCTTTGTTAGTATGTGTTTATTATTTTCCCGTAACCATGTAATACAAACACGCAGGACTTTACAAATTTCTTAAAGTCTTTAGAATTGATCTTATCTCTTTAGTATAGACTCAAACGCTTTAGTATTATGCTTATCCCTTTAGTATCCTCTGTAAGTGTTTAAAATCCGACTTAACTGTTTAGTATTTTGTTCTTCTGTTTAGTACCATCTCACTTAGAGTCTCTTATCAATCAACAGGGATCCTCTAGCCGAGAGCATGTCCTTAAATATTGAGGGTTCTTCTCAAACTCACGAGATTGCAGTGCTCAGTATCGGGCAACGATTTCAGAATGTGGAACACTTCAGGAATGCGCTTCGTGACCTTGCTATCAAAAGGAAGTTTGATTTCACCTTCATAAAAAATGACAGAGAAAGGGTGACAACCAGATGTGCCAAGGCAGACTGCAATTGGAGGGTTCATGCTTCTCGAGAGGGAAATATACATACCTTTAGAATAAAGATATTGCAGCCCACACATGTGTGTGGTGGCGGTATCGGGACGAGTTCCCACCCGAAAGCATCCAAAAAATTGGTTTGCAATCGTGTGATCCAAAAGCTAAAGGATCGTCCCTTGTATCGGGCTGTGGACATCAACGGGATATTCTGCGAGAGCACGGCGTTTGTCTTCCGTACAAGCAAGCATGGATGGGAAAAGAGGTTGCCCAAAGCGTTCTACACGGGAGTGAGGTACAAAGCTACGATTTGCTGTTATGGTACGTTGAAAAGGTGATGGAGACAAATCCCGGCAGCGTTGCCACAATTGAAAGTGATGGCGGGCGATTCAAACGTGGTTATTTTTGTTTCCATGCTTGTGTCGTTGGCTTCAAATTGGGTTGCAGACCGCTGTTGTTCGTTGATGGAACACATTTGCTTGGGAAATACGGTGGCATCTTGTTAGGAGCGACGGGCAAAGACGGCAATGATGGATTCTTCCATGTCGCGTTCGCCATAGTGGACAATGAAACCGACGATAATTGGACCTGGTTCCTCACCGCTCTCAGGGATACAATATATGGCGATGAGGATTACGACAAGTGCATTACATTCATATCCGACAGATCAAAAGGTCTAGTTAATGCAATCGCCGGGTGTTCCCTTCATGCGTCTCACGCCTATTGTTTGCGACACCTAGAGGCGAACTTCATGAAAGGAAATACAAGTCTTGGGAAAGCATTGAAGGAGGAGTGTTGGGCCCTCTTTACCCGCATCGCATACGCATGTACTTCTAAAGAATTCGATGGCCAGCGGTGAAGGATCTTCCGACCGCCGGAACAAAGCGCGCAGCTAATCCAAAAGTCACGATGTTGCCCATTGGTCGAATTATTTGTTTAAGGGGCAAAGGTGGTGCGAGATGTACTCGAACGTCGCAGAGTCGTTCAATGCGTGGATCAAGGAAGCGCGCCACCTCCCGGTCACGGAAATGGTCGACTCAATCAGGTAATATTGACCCGCGACTAGATAGCTTTACTATTTCTGGGATACTCTTTAGTATCGTAGATAACTCTTTACTATCGGGCTTAATGCTTACTATCAGAAGGAACACTTTAGTATCATGTATAACACTTTAGTATCGTAGCTAACGCTTTAGTATCCGGATAAAGTCTTTAATATTCTGCATAACTCTTTAGTATCCTGCTTAACGCTTTAGTATCCTGCTTAACGCTTTAGTATCCTGCATAACTCTTCTCCACAAGCTTGATTATCTTTTACAATCGTTTACTGTTCGCAGGTACAAACTCATGAATATGATGTATGCCAGGCGCGAGCATGTCCGGCGCTGGGGAACACATCTTTGCCCAAAGAATACATCTGCTTCGAAGACACAATCGAGTCAAATTAAGCTTGCTCCGTGTTGGCCGTTAGGATGGCGAACAATTGAAGTTATTGACGGTCGCGACTCTGGCGGTCAATTTCGCGGACAAGGATATGCTCTTGCGGGCGTTGGAAAGTCCATGGAATACCTTGCACGCGCATGCTTGCGCGGCAATCGTGACTTCGAGAGGCAAGTGTACATCAATTACGTGGATGACTACTTCATCATGCGGATATGCGCCAATGCATTATCGCGGAACCATATTTCTCGATCCGGCCACGATAAACCAACAGATGCATCCAGCGTCCTCCATTCACGGCCACCTATTAAGAAGAGGCGGCATGGGCGTAGGCGGACAAGAATTGAGTCCCGCGTTAGGCGTGAGAGTTGCGGTGCGGCCGCTAAAAAGCTCTTGGCCACAACCGGAGGACTTACAGCGATAATAGCTGATTAATGAATGGTTGGGTGCTGAATGTAAATATCTGTGATTGATGAATAGTTGGGCGTTGAATGTAAATATCTATGATTCTAACCATTTTTTAAAGTAGAAAGTGTCACATATACATTTATAAAATGTTCACATGATTGATAATAAACACCTGGTCAAAATAGCAAGCACTCAAAATCCTAAAGACTTAGTCCAGATAATAAACACTTATAACAAGATATTAAAGTCTTACGCCAGTTAGTGAACAGTTAATCATGATAGTAAACACTTGGTCTATGATTGTAAAGACCTAGATATTCTTCGATGATGCTTCCTCAGTTTGTGGTCTCTCCCGTTTCCCCTGTGGAGTTGTTCGACTGAATCCGTCAGCAATTATACGTGCGACATACTCCAGCCTTAGACGTGCAACCTCAGAGCGATTCAGGCGAAGATTTTCATCATTCAGTATTTGCTCCATGAACCGCATGACGTAAACCGGGCAGTCTACACTGTCCTCTCTCTGTTGAGGGCAGTCCCGGTCATGAGAGAGTTCCAACTTGTCTATTCCGAAGCACTCCCCATACTCGATATTAAGTCCAGATTCAAAAAGTGCCCTCTGCGTTTTAAAAAATTATAGTTAGATGCGAAGGGGAGAATACGAAACATGAAAGTGAGTCACTTACCATTTCCACGCTGACCTGGCCATATGTCCTACATTTGAGAGATGAGTAGTGAATATCTTGTAAACTTTTCTTTATCTAAGACAAGGAGATGGAAATTCTTGTCCCTAATGATAGGCATAAGAACAACTTCCAATGAGTGAAAAGATTTGTGATGTCGGCCATTAGTCTGAGAGACTCATTTGAGGTGTGGTCTTTGTTTTGCGAGTATCAACGCAAAGGCCTCGTGATGGATCCACACCTCTTGAATGGGGAAGGCGTCTTCTTCAGTTCTTCCAGCAACATGCAGACGAAGACGTCCATGACATCATCGGAGACAAGATTTCTACCCTCGACCAGTGGGTACAAGTGGGCGCGAGTAGTAAAAGCCCATTCATTCTTCCAAATAATTGTGCTACAAGAGAAATCAGAAGACACATTAAATAAACAGTTGGGTCAAATACTAAGCAGTTATGTTAAATACTAAAGCCTTTCCGCTAATACTAATGTCTTTAGTGTAATACTAAATACTTCCATCTAATACTAATGTCTTTAGTGTAATACTAAAGACTTCCATCTAATACTAATGTCTTTAGGGTAATGCTAAAGCTTTTGTGTTAAATAATAAACAGATTAACAAGTATGAACATTGTTCTCACCTGTCCATCAAGCAGTTAAGATAGAAAGCCCGATTGCTTATACATTTCTTGGTCGCTTGAACCCTGTTGGCCGCTTGTTTTTAGGAATAAAATTTATCGGCATCGGCGCTACATTTTCTCCAGCGTAGACGACCGTCTCTGCATCAACCACATTTTCATCGACAGGGGCCTCCTGCATTAACTCCGACGACGGTATGATGGGTTCCAGGATGGCGGTACATCTTTTCATCGGCAGGGGATCTTTGTCGGCTTCATGATAGCAGGCGAGGGTCCGCCTCCGCTTCTTTGGTAACCACCACGCACTCGACCGCGGCGGAATGTGGGTCGCCAATGAGTGAATCTCTGATGGATAGGGTCTGTTCGCCGACCGAGAGATTGTCAGCTTCCATAGTGACTGGTTTGGGGCCCGCTTCGTCTTTAATTGTGGCGGGAACTATACCCACAATAACGTGGGGGCCTTCTATGGGAGCTTCATCGCCAATGAGGATCAACGTCGTTGTATGAGTTGCTGACGCGTTCTTCAATAGCGAAAAAGATTCGATTATTTCCTCGACACTTTTAGTTGGTTCCTCGCCTTCAGTTCTTCTTTACATGGCCGTGGGCTTCCCTCTTCTTGGTGGTTCCGGAGATTTCCTCTTCTTTCTCGATCGCAGTTTGCGGGCAACTGTTTCATCGACGATATCCGCTAATACATCCGGGGATCGTGGGGGAGCTTGCAGGCACCTTGAAACAGTTGCCTTTCTTCGTTTGGTCGGTAGGGCCTGCTGTGGAGATTTTGTCGCTCCTTACTCCGGAGCCGACTGTTGCTCGCTGGCAAGCAACATATCTACTTGCCTGCGCATTGTAGAGACCTCGCCGTGAGTATCGTCTGGATGCGCAAGCGACATTACATCGTCGTTAGCGTGGGGAAGGGCTCCTCCATTTGGGCGAGATGGACGAGCGGTCGGCGGCTCCACGGCCCTCCGGTGCGGGATTTTTCTCATTCCTTTCTTTGTTGCGCTTGATCATCTGCGGCAGCGTGGACCCGGCCGTGCTAGTTTTCTCTTCTATGGCCGTCTTGGTAGAGTAGCCGAATGTTGGTGAGGGATGCCTCTTACTGCGTTCTTTGGGACGAGGTCCTGAAACTGTGAGACAATATTACAAAAACATTAGTAACACTAAAGCCTTTGTAGGAATACTGAACAATATTACAAAAACAATATTACAAAAGTAAAGTAAAATGCTAAAGGGTGTAGCCTTATACTAAAGACGTTAACGTAATACTAAAGCCTTTGTAGTAATACTGAAGACTTTAACATCATACTAAAGCGTTTGTACCAATACTAAATACTTTAACATAATACTAAACAATTAGTACTAATACTAAATACTTTAACGTAATACTAAAGACTTTGAAAAAAACTGAAGATTTTCGCATGCAACTAAAAACTTAAGAGTTGAAACGATGAAGCAAGCTTACCTCTTTCCCCTCGAATGATCACGTCCGGTGTCTTTACGGTGGTGGTCTTCTTGCATTTGGTTTCTCCGTAACATAGAATTCTTGGAGTCCTTGAACTCCGACTTCTTTCCAAAGACCTTTGGTTACTTCATAAAACCGGATTATGAGGACGATCGAAAGCGACCTCTCGAGATAGCCCGTGTTCTTGGGCTTCTTCCCAGAACACCTTTCTACTACTCGAGCAGATATCAGTTGTACATCGTCCATGAGAAATTTATGCACGGCTTGTGCCCATGCATATGTACCCAGCACCTGAAGGTTGTCAGCATAATGTGCACTCCAACTTGGGGCGGTGCAGTTTGTGGTTGGAAAGAGGAAGACACCCATCAAATACACTACTAGCAATTTGACAAAATTTTCCTCCTCGCCTCTCCTATGAACAAGATCCAGTAGAGTGTTCTTCATGCAGTCCCGATTCCTAGAGTAGGCTTTGTCGAGGTATTCTGCCTTGAATGCGGATCGGGCTTTAGGCCGTTTGAAATCCACGGCTGTTCCATTGCAGCGCAGTCCAAGTATTATGGCGACGTCCTCTGGATGGAAAGTCACCAAGCTTTGCCCGATTTTAAATTTTTGAAGGCGAATGTCATAGGCCTTCATGAGTGCGTCCAGAACGACCCATTCCTGTACTACCCACTTCATACCAAGCAGGGGCGCAAATGAAGTAGTGTTAATGAGTTGCCTGTGTTTTCGGTTCATAAGTCTATTCAATTCAGTGAGGCAATCAACCATTGGACCCGTGTAACATCGTCCATTAACCAGATTCTCAGACTTGGTGTGGTTATCTACAACGAAAACGCCAAAATACATACAAACAATTCAGTTATGTGTATTGTTCTAAACAGAAACATAAGATTTTAAACACATAAGGCAAATACTAAACACATAAGGCAAATACTAAACAGAATAGTGTGATTTTAAACACTTTGTTACTGATTTCTAAAACAACAACCCACAATGGAACACATTCAGTAAGGAACATGAGAAAGGATCAAACCCCAAAACCCTAACCCGTAAATCTCCACAATTTGATTACAATACACATGCACAAATTGTATTCTGCTACAGATGATAAGAAAAAGGAAAGAATAAACTCAAAAAAGAAGAAGCAAACAATAGAATCGAACACCGGCGGCGAATCCCTAATCTCCTCGTAGAAGAAGGTTTAGGGTTGCGTTGCGGTTGATACCTTCTTCGCGAACTCCCGCAGAACTCATCGTATCGTTCTTTGGAAGAGAATATGAAGGAAATTCCGCGAGGTTGGACGGTCTTGGTCTCGGTGTCTTGGCGTGCCGTTTCCGCTTTTAGAGCTTTTTACGAAAGATGGGGATACGTAAGAAGAGAATAGGAGAAATCGCTCGTGAGGCGGTAGCGTTATTTCACGCCCGGGACGCGACTGCATGCAGAGGCGTGAAGAAGCGGCCAAATGCCGATTAACTCCCCAGTGGCGTCTTTTCACAGGGTTTTTAACACCGTTTGATACTGTTTGGACTAGAAAATAAATCCATGTATAAAGGAGGGACTAAAGAGGAATAAGCAAACTTACATGGATTTTTTAGGGATTTCTCAAATTTGGGGGACCTTTCATTACTTCCCCGTATAATATATTTGTTTGATTTCCCAAAAGCCCAAAAGTGACAATTAATCCATTATATTAGCCTTATTATACCCTCATGTAATAAAGAAGCCCTGTAATAAAGAAGCCATGTCATTGCAAGTTATGCATGCATCCAAAGCTGACAAACAACTCAAGCTTCTCTTATAACCAGTGGATAAGGGATTGCATGGGGATAATTGTGGTTGTATTTTATGAACAGTCTTAGGCTTAGCCTCCTTTAAACCTTTTGCAGGTGCTTTTATCATCAAGGTTTTCAATTCCATGATTGTATATTTTGATTGCCAATTACTGCCCTTTTATTAGACGAGCTCTCTATACAAGAGTCCTTCACTATAATGAACCCACAAATTCTCAGATTTTTTTGGATTTTTGATAAATACACATGAAAGAACAACAATCTCTTCTTTTTTTTTTTTGATTGAACATTTAACATGGATGACTATTGAAGTGACATGGAAGAGAGTCACAAGGTACAACAACAAGCACCAATATATATGGGCCTCATTAAGAATAGATCTCAAAAGTTCGACCCTATGTGTGATGACTCTACTTGCAACTTTAAAAGAGAAGGCCCTGGCATTGATTTCAACTTCGGTAGTCCAAGCCAAGTGAAATCTAACAAGGGAAAGATTTAGAAGAGTTTCTCCAACACCATCAAAGCTATAAAATATTTGAGCAATAATGGAATGTTCTTCAGTGTTGTCCTTCACTATCCCAAATAGTAAGTGTTTGACACAACACATCACCTACACGCATTCTTGCATATCTTACTCCAATGCTTCTTGTCTAATAGAATTCTCTGTGCAATTTTTTTGAATGAACAATTTGGGAAATGTTGAACTCCTATTTCCTTTTCATTGTCAATTGCTCACACAGCTGGCAATGGCTTCTGGAGAACACACACATAAGTCCTTCCCATTCATTTTCAGTGGAATTCCTTGCAATATTGCAAGCTTGCAGAATTGGGCAGCAACTTTCCTCATAGCTTCTGTAACAGTTGAGATTGCAAGCTTTGCTTTTATTACTTTTGTTGCAGTACATTTGGAAAGCCAATAAATTGTAACTCTTCTTCCTCTTCATTTACTTGCAACCAAATTCTGTAGAAATCACACAAACAATAACTTTTTTCTCATTGATTTCATTAATAACTCGTAAGATTTTCAACTTGGGCATAATATCAAACATCTCATGGACGATCCAAATATTCATAATTATATACTATTTTTCCATCTCATGGACGATCCAAATATTCATAATTATATACTATTTTTCCTTCTTTGTCATCATTCTTTACGGAGCACTTATAAGACCTTTGGTGATTATGATCATGAAACTTATAGAAACATCTAACCATGACCAGCTCCTGTATGACAAGATGCTTCTGTAAGTTGATAACGGTGACCTTGAAGCCTTCTTTGAAGAATTGAGGCACTGAAGGCACCCCATTGAAACACACACTCCAACCTTCGGACTGCTGGGAATATTTCTATGAAGTCCCCCTGATCTATGGCCAGAGAAGTAAGAATTGATATTCTTGTTGCTAGTTAAGGATTTAAATTCCTGATTTGGCCATGAATCTCTCCACGGAACCTTCGATGTGGCTCTGGAGGTGCTTTGGGTGGCTTTGGTTGGAGGCAGCTCTCCATCAAAATACAGCAGCAATAGGATTCATGTGGTGACAATCGGGCATGACGGCGATTACCGGGCTGGTGGCGACGGCGTTCTTCTCCGATGACAGCAGGGGCCTCAGCGGCGACGACATCCACAAGGGAGAGGCCGGGCAGCTTAGCGAGGGCTGGCGCCGACGGCATCCACAAGGGAGAGGCCGAAGGGGCACAGAGCTCTTCGGTGGCAACGACCTCCACAAGGGAGCCTGTGGGCTTCAACATCGAAGGGCGGCAACGGCCTCCACAAGGGAGCCGTAGGCTTCATCATCGGAGGTGGTGACAGCCTCCACAAGGGAGCCGGATGCTTGATCGATGGCGGCAGCAACGGCCTCCACAAGGGAGGCCAGAGCTTGGTGGTTGGCGGCGGCGCTGGCCTCCACAAGGGAGGCCGGCTGCTTGATCGGGAGAAGAACGATCTTCCCTCCTCCCTACATTCATCCTGTCTCCTTCTTTTTATAGACCGAAGGATCATATCAGATTTTATTTATTTATTTATTTTTTTGTTAATTTTAAATGAACATCCTGATTTCAATTTATCCTCAATGCGATAGAGCAGGTTATGAGCCGGATAATATATATTTTTTTATTTTAAAATTTAAAATATCATAACAAATGAGATAAACCAGGTTTTGAGGGATAAGATGAAATTTAATTTGATTTAATTTATCGGGATTTGCATCTTTACCAGGAATTATCCTTTTATATATATATTGGATTTGCCTTGGGATTTGTTCCCTTGGATAGTTTTGGATTTGCCTCGGGATGTGTTCTTGGCCATCTCGGGATTTGTATTTTCTTATATCGCCTCGATATATGTTCTCGAGCTATCTGAGATTACCTCGAGATCTGTGTTCTCGGGCTACTTTGGGATTTGAGATTGCCTCGTGATATGTGTTCCCGGGGGCAATTTTCGAATTTGAGGTTGCCTCGAGATATGTTCTCAGGGGCAATTTTATAATTTGCATTTGCCTCGAGATATGTTCTCAGGGGCAATCTTGGAATTTGTGTTTGCCTCGAGATAAGTGTTCTCGGAGGCAATTTTGGGATTTAAGATCGCCTCGAGATGTGTTTTCTCGGGCTATCTTAAAATATGACAGGATATATATTTTTTATATTGAAATATTTTGATTTCAAAATAAATATTTCATTTAAATTTAGAGCCATGAAATATTTCTTTTTTGGCCCTTGAGACATTTATTTATTATTTTTTTGATATAAACACATACGTATGTTAGATATTGAGCCGGATCTTGCTTTTGATAGAGCGACATGGAGACAAAAAATTCATATATCCGACCTCGCCTAGTATAGGATTACCGATAAGTCGGCTAAAAGTTTTCCTTCATTAGCTTAGCTTTGTTTGTAAGGATACTGTTTTGCTTCTAACATCCCAATCTCTCATAGAATTATCTGTTGTTATTATTATTTATTTGTGTATTTGTGTATTTTTATTTTTATTTTTATTTCATTTTATCTCAGTTTATTTCATTTCATTTTATTTTATTTTTTACGCCATATTTGAAATGGCGGCGTAGAAAGCAGAGAATCCATATATAAATTTACATCTAGTATGGGGCTTAGTTGTTGTTATTGTTGTTTGTTAATAGATTTTTTTTTAACCAATCGGATTAACCATGCCAAATAAAAATTCAGTGGGTCAAATATGTCGCACGCTGTAAGCACGTGCCATGCCAAATAGCGCGGGAAACTTGTTCCAGTTGGCGGGAGCCGGAAGGGTTTTGGATTTCCCTCCTAAATCCATTTCCAATTTTTTCACCTCGATCCCGTGCCCTAAACTCCAACTCTATCCCATCCAAACACCAATCGATCGAAGAGCATCCAAAACACTATCCTCCATTGCTCGATCTCGTTGAAGAAATGGACACCGAGGGGCTCTCCATCATCTGCACGGGCTTAGGGTTCGCTGACGAGGACGATAATGGCGTCATCAGAGGCTATGTTAAGAGCGAGTACTGCTTAGGTAGTCCTTGGGTCCTGAAGTTTAATCTCGCGTCTTTCAATTTTCGTATTTTTCATCCAAATTCCCCTTTATTTCTTTTTCTATTCTGGCACCTTTGCCAGATAATTTGAAGGATCTGCAGAGATATCTTCGACGAGATGATCCGATGCGGCGGGATGTGTTCAAACAGATCTGTAAATGGAGAACTGTGTCTCAGGATCTGATCCCGATCATAGAGTATTACCAGAGCGATCGTAATCTGGTCATCAATGCAGGTAAGGTTTTTATAGATACTTATTTTAGTTGGAAAACCTGAAATTGATCTTCTTTTTTTTGTTTCAATCTGGAAAATGACAGTGAAGGTGTTGGTATTCCTTACAATGCCTATAGATCCTACCTCATGTGACATTGCTCAACAGATAGAGTATATGTGGCACTTAAAGGCTGCGATGACGCGTAATGTTGTGGTAGCTGCGATTGTCTCTTTGCTTGAAGATCCTTTGGATCATTTGGAACGGTAAATCATGATTTTGAAAGCAGACACTTGGTTCCATAAAACTTTTGATAGCTGGTCTTGTTGGAATGTTAGAAATTTTAGATATTTATCGGAATTCACACCTTCTCTTTTAATGTACTAGTTCAATTTGCTGTTGAGGGATGAAAAGCAATATCATTGTCACTATGATCCGTTGCAAGGACTGATTAATAAAAAACAAATTATGGTTGATATGAAGATATTTTCTTTTTTAGGGGTAATTCGGGTTTCATGAATCAGACCTGTTAACTTATTTTGATGTTCTTGTGAACGCTAATCTAGGACAGTTACTTGCATGGCTTCATTTTCCTTGCTGCACATGCCTTCCTATTCTTGGTCTGTGTGCTTTTTATTGTTATAACTCGTCATTATCGTTTGAAGTGCTTGTGACAGTTTGTGCATGAATTCCTCACTGCTTTTACCCAAATGGTTGTCAGTGATGCATTCACAGAGGACGACTGGAAGTTAGTTCAGCTAGTGCTAACTCTGTTCCGAAATGTATTAGCTATCCAGGACATACCATTACATCAGAAGGCATCTGGATCTGCCGCACACTTCTTGTTCTTGAGAGAGAGATTTCTGGAGCTCATGTTTCAGGAGAATGCCATGGATCTTATCTTAGTTCTTACTCAATATATTGATGGTTCTTGTGGCTATCTTCACCAAGACAATTTGCTCTTGCTGGAGATTTACCACTATATCTTTTTGGGACAGGAAGTGGAACTAATTGTCAAAGCATCAAGAAAAAGCTCAAAGGTTTGTCACATTTTCTTTGTACATGTCATGACCCATTGTTAAATTTCCTGAGCTTTTTGCCTCTTCTTGGATTGTTCCTTTCCCAAGAAACAAAAGCAAGAAATATTATAGGCTTCAAGTTTATGAACAGATCTATAATAAGATTTAAAAGAGAATAAATGCAATTCTTTGCAAGTGACTATAGTCTTGATGGGACAACATTCTACTACACGGTGTCAATGTTGTTAAGCTAAAATCTGTGTGCATATTAAAAACAAGCATTATTAGTTTATTACTCTTTGTATGCAGGTTGATGGAGATGTTGCAACATCTGTAGATTCTCTTAAGTCAATGATGGATGAAGAAAGAAAAGGAAGAATAATTAGATTAAGGAATTTAGAATGTCATTCACACTTCACTGGGATGTTTACTCGGCTTACCATGGTTTGTACTTTGATCAACTATCAAAGTCCTTATGGAAATGCTCTTCAATCTTGTTGGCCATATATTCCATTTTCATATAATCCTTTTTTTTCGCACATCAGGATGGTTCCAAAACTTTACATAAGGGTAATCCTGCTTTGGCTGGAGATGGATTGCTTAAAGTTCACAGGATTCATCGAGGTCCAGTGAAAAAAACTGTATGGGACTATGAGAGCTTATCTTTACCAAAAGAGAATATTTTGCAATTGTTGTACAACTTTCTAAACCAATTCTTATCAGGAGGTTATAATAGTAAGTGTATACAAGCAAGGTCTTATTCTTTTTATAGTGTCTGCTTTCTTTGATGTTGTATGTTTGTTGGCTTGTTGTGACACAATGCTCATCAGCCCTTATGCAGTCTGTGTTTACTGACATCGTGAAGGAGCATCAAGCCATTCAGAACACTGACATTATCATGTTTTTTCAAGTTGCTCAGTTTGCGATAGCCTTTCAATACCAGAGGATCTCAAATTCAAAGGTAAGAATTTTGGCTTAGTAACCAATACTTGTCCTAGGATTTGCATATTGTGTTTATCACATAATATCATGACTAGATAAGAAGGTAATTTTTATTGGGAATATGGTACAACAGTTGTATTAAGTTCTGAGCTAAATTTCTGGAGTTATTTTATTATTATTTTGTTGGTGTTTGACACTCGAGTAACAAAATCAGAGTAGTCAAATTTCACATCCTTCCAATATTATCCTTCTTTTTCTGTTCCACTCCTATTCCAAAATTTAGTTGTGTTCAAGTGTAAATATGGATAAAAGTAGGTAATTTTTTTGGGTCTATAGTTGTTTTACCATGATATAATGTTAGGAACATGTGACTTTGGATGGTTCTCCATGCATTAGATTGGAGCAATCATGTTAGCTATCTCCTTGATAATCAATCAACTTAATTCGTCCTCAAGATTCTTGCACATCTTATTTTGTAATGCTATTCTATTTGCACATTCCCATTTGGACTGTTTTTGCATACTGGATTGCTTATGATTCCTTGCTAGTTATCAGAAGTCCTATACTTAACACCTTCCAATCCCCCCCCCCCCTCCCTAAAGTTGATTTTGAATTATATAAATTGGACTAAGCTGCCTTTGAGATCAAGCAAATTATTCTCAGTGAAAAGGCTCAATAAATTGACTTTTCTGATACATTTGTTACTGCCATAGTATTCTAGAACCTTTGAACTCTTAGCATTGAAGTAATTCTTATTTAACCCTCATGTCTATCTAGGATTGCAGCTGTTGTATGAGTTTGTTTTCTTTCATCTTATTTTGAATATATGATGTCTTATATTTGTAAAACCTCTTGCTTCATACATCTTTTCTCCTTCACTCAACGCATTCTTTCTGTGGATTAATTAGTAGTGAGCCCAGGTGGTTTTCCTTTGGTCATGACTCATGCTTGAATACATGTAGGATGTGACATCAATCAAGGTGTCTTTGGAAAGTTGAGTGGGAAAATATGGAAGGCTTTGGGTTAAGGTTGATTGTGTCTGTATCACCTTAAAAAAAAAAACTTGAGTGTTGGTACATATTTGTCTTAAAGTCTTCAACCTGGTATGCTAAACAGTATGTTGCTTGACCTAAAATACACGCAAGCCATGTGTTTATCTTAAACCTAAACTATATGCAAGAAAATCACACATTGCATAGGCATGTTCCATACTCAAGACAAAAGTATATACTTTACCTAAGTAGATTGACTACAAAAAAGATTCACTTGAATATATCTAGCTGCATAGCATGCTCTGTCGTTTTGCCTGGTGCATTTTACATTTTTTTATTGGGTAACTTTAACACCATTTGAACTTTTCAAATATCCGTTTATCAGAAACAAGATATAGGGGATTCTTTATCTGAAGATGTTCCAGATCATGGACCTGCTGATTACCTATTCCATGGAGGCTTATGTGGACAAATTGCCTCAACAGTCAATGAGGCCGTGTTCTCTTTAGTCATATCTAAGTGGCGTGAAGCCTTTGAGGGCTTGAAGCAAACTAATGACTTTAAATCTCTATCTGCAGCAGGATCTCTAATTAAAAACATGGTGAGCATGCAACCTATTTCAAGTACATTTCAAATGTTTTATCTGTCGGTTTTGTTTATCCACTTCATTCATTCATTCATTCAAAAAAATAAATAAAAAAAAAGAAAAAAAAGGAAAGATGAAGAAAGAAAAGAAAAGAAAACCACCAGTTCTAATAGTTATCTGTTTTGCAGATTTGCATGTTAGATATGGTGCTTAAATTATTGCCAGAAGATTCCAAAGAACCTCACACAGCTCGTGTACTATTGTACAAGATCTTCTATGATCAGACAGAAGAGGGGCTGACTCAGTTCCTCTTGAACTTGTTCAAATCTTTCAACACACATAAACAACCCAAAAGGTTTGTCCTACATTTCCTTTTTCTTTTCTTTTTATATATTAGTTACATGATATGGTAGTAATAATTGTCTTGTCCATCTGTAACTCTGTGGAGTCTACGTCTCAGGCAATTGGTCTAATTATAACTGGGAAATATCCCTGCCTAGATGCGGGAATTTCGTCACAGGTTTTATTATGGCAGTTCAATGTTTTGTCACTTGTCAGACTTTATTGTTTTTCACATTGTACAGCATCCAGTCTTGCTATTCTTTTACTAGATAAAAGGTCCAAGTTTGATACTTGGTCTTGTTGCAAAATTCACCAATGGATATTGGTAGTTGGTTGACTCTTGCTGTTTATGGTACATTTTTCAGTGGGCTAATAGCATGGCATGGAACAGAACAATGAAGAATAATTTCCTGTCAATTTTTTTTTATTATCTGATTTATTTCTCCATAGCATTTATGTGCTTGTGGAAGGTTCAGTTTAACATGTAAAATAGATGATCACCTTCTCTGATCCAGCAAAAATCAGTCAAAGGATCAGCTATAGTTGTCAATGATGTTCTGATGTGGCTATTAACAAAAGATGATTGCAGCATACTTGAATTTTAATTCTGAAGTTCGCCATTTGCAAAAACTAGATGTTACCATTAATATTGTTTCACCATGTTATTAGCCCATAAAATGACTAATATTTACCTGAGACATGCAACGGAATGCATTGATATATGAATTGATATATGTATCTTTTTTTCTTGTCAGTGATCTTGCAGATTTGCTTGAAATAATACATATTGTCCTGCGGCTAATGGAGAAACTTCAACACCGTGGCACATTAAGGGTATTTTGCACTCCTGCACTTTCTAATACATTCAGTTTATGAACATCACAAACTTCAAGGCAGCATGGCATCCTGCTGGCGTATCAGTAATTTGCATGCTATCACAGATTAAACATGTTTCCTGTGGTGGTTATAGAAATGGACTTGATTGCAGCACATGCTAGTTAATGTGTGCAAAGAGTAATCCTTCATCTCCATACCTGTTTATAAGTTCATGTTGATCTGCTTGCTCCTTTCAACTTAAAATAAGCATGATGGTTAATTTGAAATTCTAATGATTATTTTGTTGAATATCTATACTATAGATTCTTACTGCTGCTATTTCATTTTTTCATAATATGGCCAACTAATTATGATTCAGGTCTCAAGAAAGTCAAGGAAGCAAAGAAAAAAGAAAACAAAAAATACCAACGAAGCAGAAGCTGCTACCCAGGAACAAGAAAAGGATAATCCAGAAAAGACTGGAAGCCCTTCTTCCGAATTAGTTGCAAAACCAGACACTGTTGAAAAAGAATTAGGCACTTCAACCTCTGACCCTAACACGGAGCCAGGCATGACCACACTTGGACCAGATCATCCTACTGAAGATTCTTCTCATCTTGATAATGAAAAGTTAAATAATAATTTTACTGATCCAATGGATAACACTGAGGGTTCTTCAAGTGAGGATGAGGCACCTGCTACATATGAGGTTGATTTTAATGTATCCAAGTTGGTTTTAAGTTTTGCCGGTAATGATTCCATTCATAATTTATGCTGGTTGCTGAAATTCTATAAGAGCAACTCAGCTTGTACAAATCACTATATAATATGCATGCTGAGACGGTTCTGTGATGACTTGAACTTGTACCCGATGCTCTATCAGGTAAATCCACTCAAGAAAGATTTACATTATGTAGACTTGAATCAGGTTGTTTATTGATGTACCTGTCCACCCTTGCAGCTGTCACTTATGACAACATTTCATGGGATCTTGGCTGATCAAAAAGCATCCATGTCAGGTGAATACAAAAATATTGTAGATTTTCTGTCCAAGGTTGTGAGGAAGATGATGAGGATGATTAAACATCAACCCCTGCTATTTGTTGAAATGCTCTTCTGGAAGACACGCAAAGAATGCCACTGCATAAATGCTGAAGCTTTACAAGGTGATCTCACCAAGTTGCAGAACGAAAGAAGAAATTTAGATGGTGAAGTTGGTAAGTCAAATGACGAAGTAGGGCCAATCTATAAGAGCATTGCAGAATCTCTTGGTGATGATGAAGCTGATGTTATTATCCAGCATAATCTTGCTGGTCAAAGGTAAGACTTATTTATGCTCAATTCAATGCAGTGTTATTCTGTTATTTTCTGGACGAAACTCTTGTATAATATAACCAACTTCTACTATTTTCTCTGTGATTGTGTAGGTTGGAGAATTCCTCTGATGAAGCTCTTCCAAAGGATTTTCACAATTCCAAGGGAAGTTTGGGATGTAGGAATAGTCCAACTGATAAAAATGATCAAAAGTAAGCAATGAGTTCATGGATTTAACTCTTCTTGGCTTGACCTTCAAATAACAATCATGTTTGCTTGGTTCAGTGAGGGCGCTCCATCTGATCTTAAAAAACATAAGCCTTCTAAAAGGCAAAAGGGTCTTGTGCCCGTCTTTGATCAAGAACAAGAGGCTACTTTGAGACATCTGTATGAAAAGTAAGTGGATTTTGACAATATATAGAATTTGCTGATAGGATAATTAGCAGAAAACATAGCCTGCTAACCAAAGTTAGAGAGAGAAAAGAAGTCTAAGCTAATGTTCATCCAACCTTAATTAAAGGAAGAATTCAGTGCATGCGAAGTGGGGAGGATGTCGGTTTCACTCTATCCTAGTATTTAATAATAACTTGTCTCGTTTGGGTTTTGATTTTGGAAATTTCAGATACAAGGGTGATGTACGATGTAGTCATCTTATTGCAGAAGTCATAGCTCCTGATGGAATAATTACCGCAGTTCATGTTTCTGCTAAGCTTAGGCAGCTAGGCCTCAAAATTTCTGGCAGGAAAAGGTTTGTGAGTGATGATGGTCCTAGTAGCTCAAACAAACTCAAGGATAGTACGTTTCCAGAATCCTCTTTGTCAGTCTTGTTTCAGAGTAACTCTTCTAGAATATGCCTATTTTGGGATGTAGTTATAAAAATGTTTCTGGAAGAATCAATTTTTTCATTGGCCTGTGATATACAAGAAATAATATGTTTGCTCTAGGAAACTAGCTAATTGTTTAATTCCAATATTGGTTTTTAACTTTGAAAATTTAATAGCCGAGAGTACTTTTTTGTTTTGAAACTTTTATGAACTGAGTGTTTAATAACCATGTTTCTTACGGTTTGGAGCCTTCGGACATAAATGTACTGGCTTTCTTGCTAACTTGATAAATTATTGAAATTTGTTTATTACTTGGAGAACTGCTTATCTGGGTCAAGCAATACTGTACAAGGAAATAGCATCATGACTTGCATGATTAGTATATCTTATAGGCCAAGCCAATTATGACAGTTTGCCAAAATTGCTCATATAGCTTCTCTCTGATTTACTCAGGCATAATAGAAAAAGAGTACGGGCTTTCAGTGAAGAGCAGGAACGCGAGATCAAAGTCTTATTTGAGCGGTTCGTAATTTTGTGTACTGCAAACTCATATTAATTAAGATTAAGTTTAGGAAACTATATCTCATGTTGTCTGGTTAAATGAACTGATAGCTCACTCATGCTTTTCATTTCTACAATCAAACCTAATCTCTTCTCCATGATTTTGTACTATTGAGGTTGATTGTTCTTTGTAGGTTCAAGTATCAGAAGAAGTGCAGTCACATGATTGCAAATGCTCTTGATGGTGACCATACTGCTGCACAAGTTTCACGCAAACTTAAAAATCTGGGCCTTATAGTTCCCAGGAGAAAGAGATCAGAAACTGCTAAGCAGTTGAGCGACAATGAGTTAACTGACAGAGGAGAGCAATCTGATGAAGAAACACTTAGTACAATTCAAAAAAGGTGAGTTTTTGCATCTTTAGTTTTAATAATTCTAAAATTTTGAATCCTTACCAGTCTTGAGCTAGGAAACCTGCATGCAAATATGAATGTGCCTGAGTTGGTATGACTTGAATGCAATGAAGCTCCCCATTTCCTAGTTGTGGATGAAATGTATTGCCTACAGAATGTTGTTTTGGGTTTCCAAGCAAATGCTCCCTGCAATCTGGACTAATATGCAGGATAGAGGCTTTCTGCCACAGCTTATTTTACTTCACAATCCAATTTCTCATAGGAATTACCCTATTTTTCAAATAATAATTATCCTAGTGGAACTGTATTCATGTTCTGTATAGAAGCTGAATTTTTTCAAGCTTTAAAAATTTTCTTACACTGGATCGGATTCTACATGTTACCATTATGTTATGTTGCTTATGCGCCTAAGATTTAAGACTTTATTCATCAGTCTTCTGATCACTTCACACCTTGGATATTTACACTTTCAAACTTATGTTCATTCCTATTCTAGATTGTTTTGCTTCAGTCTGTGGGATGTTTGTTTGTAGAAACAGAAGAAAAAGGAGCAAGCCGTCAACTCAGGATACAGCGACAGAAATATCTAACCAGAAAATACATCGAGGAAATGGTTTCCATGATGAATTGGACAACATGCAGATGTAAGTTTCATTCCCCTTTTTATTTGCAACATATTGCATTTGTGTTGCCGGTTATGCAGTTATATAGGCACATATGAGCATGTTTGCAGATTTAGTTGCTGCAAATAGTGCAACACCCGAGAATTTTTTAGGGACAAATAAATTTAAAATTGTGTTTATTTAGGGAACTAACATCATGGATCTTAGTTTGTTAGGCAGTATGGGTTCCATAACTAACCAGGAAATGTATATCTGCTTGAGCCAACTTTTAGGACGCATAAATAACCAACTTACACAAAACCAAATATCATTTCAAATAATGCCTGGAAATGCCATGTTCTAAGTTTTATGCTTGATGCTGAATCACAAGGACTTGCTGGAGATTCATCTGCCCCATAATTTGAATTCTACTGCAGTCATTTCTTCACTTCATTCTTTTATTTCTTTATTACAGAAATTAGCATGTTATAGTATGGTTATGATATAATGTAATTGACTTCCGCATTGACCAAAGTGAGATGTGTAAAATAAAAATTGTGAAATGGAAAAATCACTGTTTAATACTATGATTCATGTTTAAGCTTAATATCACAATGCACAAAATAGTATTCTGTATACACGACTGCTGATCCTCAGATTACATAGAGGCAGGGCATCTGATGGACTGGAAGCAGTTGATTCTTCTGCTTTAAATGAGACTAGTAATCTGGAGGACAAGCTGGTTGATTCCAACATTGATGAACCACTTGGAGGTCTGGCCAACCCAGCTGATCAAGCTGCAGAGCAGCGGCCCCAAAATCATAATGAGCTTGAGGACATGTTTGATTCAGGAGATGATGTGAGCCCAGTTGAGCCTGTAAGACCAGGATCCAGGAGGACTCTCAAGATGATTGTTGACAATGAAGATGATGAATAAGGAGTACAAGAAAGGTTTCCATTTGGCTTCTCCTTGTACAGGTCCTTACATCTTAGAGGTTCAAGTCAAGCCCTGAGCTTGTTTCTTTCTAGTGGTTAGTCCATATTTTATATAAAAACACTTCATCTGTTCCACCAGGTGTAGATAAACCATGTTTATTCAAAGTAGTAGAGGTGTTGCATAGTTGGTTCTTACTATGAGTGGTGTATGTATTCTGGAGCTGCAGTTAGAGAACAGTAAAATCACCAAAGTTGTCTTTTTGTCAACTCCAAGGCCAAGTAGCCATGGAGTATGAGAAGTTGAGATTCAGCAGAGGGAGTGCAGGAAGTTTATATTCTTTATTTTTCTTGATTTGTTTTGAAGGTTATACAAAATCCTTTAAAAAAAAGAATGGATTTTAAAAAAAATCAGTGAAATTAAATTTTTAAAAAAATTAAAAATCTAATAATGAATTTGGAATATTAAACATCATTTCTATATGGAGTCTTTATTTTATAACTAATTCTATTATCTTAAATTTTTTATTAAAAATTGAAGATTAGGTCTTTGTAATAAAACTTGAATATTTCTGTAGAAAACCTTTTTTTTATTTAAGATAATAAAATTAGTTGTAAAAATAAACAGTTATGAAACCCCTATTTTTAACATCATCCTCATGCCACATCAATCACACAAGGTCAGATTGCCAAAACTTTTGAAACCAAGGTTATTCCACTGATTATTTTATTTTATTTTATTTATTTATTCAACTTTTTCTTTTTTATAATCACCCTATTTTAGAAGGTCATTTAATTTTTAAGGTGTTTACAGGACAGCAAATGCAAACAATCCTAGAGACATACTGAAGATTACGGCCATTTATGTCAATTAATGCCTTTCAGTACAAGAAACTCTGTTCAAAACTCCAATTGCAGAATGACCCTAAGCAATAAATAAATACTTGAGCTTACACAAACCACACTAATAAGAGTACTCGAATTTGCGCATGATTACTATATTACCCGTTACTCTTCCTTTTTCTACCAAAGAGTTACATAACCTCAGGAGATTTAAGTTTCTTCCGTTTGGAGGATTTGGTTTTGGCCAAAATAGATACAAGCATGCTCTTACTTTGCAGTGGGCGACGTTGAAACTCACGGCTTCTGGAGTTGTCAAATGATCTGAATGCTTTAAATGTTTTTGATGCCCCCAGAGGATCCTGCCAGAGAATGCAAGTTTTCCATTTTTCAGATGGCAGAAGTTGGAGTATAATATCTTGTGAACAAACATCTTGTGAATAAACATCGAAGTGTGAAACCATGCACACAGGTGACAGGCCACTGGAATAATTTTTTTTCCCATTTTATATCAGTATCATTATTCAGAAATGAACAGAATTGTGATGGAGTAAAGATAGAGCTTACCATTACATCAATTTTTCGCTGAACCAAATTCGAACCAGTTGAGGTAGCTGACTTAAGATGATCTAAGAATGGCCATGGTGCAGCAGCTTTTTCTCTAACTGCTTTCAGATGTCAATAACATCACAACCATTTTCTACTAAAGATGTGATAAAATCTGACAAAAAATCGAAAGGGTATGTAAAATTTATAGCAATAATAAGGAAGATACCTGGAAGATGGAAGCGCACAGAAGTCGAGTTATTATAAGTATTGAGATCTCCAACACTGTAACATTAGCGAATCATAAATCTCCCTTTCACACAAGTGGCAAGAAAATTTTAATTGGGGAGTTGCTGTTTTTGTACTAGTCAATTTGACAAGAGCAAACAAATTACCAGGTGTTCAGAGCTCACCTCAGTATTAGATTTGGTGCTTCATTTTGCGCAACACCTGTTGGTAGATTTCCACTACTCCGCACCTTTCTGCTTGAAGAATCTAGCTCATGAAACATAAAGAACAGTCACATAACTGTCTGCACCATTGTTCAGAGCAAAACTGTAAGTTCACATCATACTTGGCAGAATATAATGTTTATGATGCCTTGTGGTGGTTGCCAACCTTTGCTGCTTTTAAGACCTTCGCTGTCCGTGTAGATTTGGCAAGTAAGAATTCTCTAAAGGAAACAAAGCAACATAAATTTCAACCCATAATACTTCAGGATGCACTTCATTTTACATAAATGGAAAACTTACCTGATTTAGATATGAGACATTCAACTCGAAACTCAGGACATCAACTCTCTGTTGTTCAAAGAGGGCAGTCAACTTGTTCGCAACTGTACCAAGATGATTGACAGTATTCACAAGTGCTCGAACAGCATAATCTTTTAGGTTATCCAATACTCTGATAGGAAGATTTAGTTCAAACACAAAAGCTCGAATTCAGTTAATCATCAACACAAGCATCATATTTTTTTAATGCTAGAGATGATAATGGATTAACAAAAGCAAGGATGGATGACAGTGAGGGAGCTTCAATCACAAATAAAATGATGCTATTTTTCTCCTAGAGTTCCAAACTTAAATTCAAACACCAATCAGAAAATATTATTACATAAACTAAAATTTAAGTTCTCAATAAAATTTGAAAACACCACAAAAAAGAGCATTGTTAGAGAAGGCAGCCTGAGTTCTATGGATTGAAGAACATTAGTGAGAAAACCATACATCTGCTTCTGTTCATTATGAAGATAAGACTTCTCACAGTACTCAGCTGCAGAGTAGAGCTGAGGCCTCAAGCTCTTCAGTTCCTACAAAGCAAACCAAAATCAAGATATAATTCACATATAATAAGATATAAAACAAGGAGATCAAGGAAACTCCAGCAATCAATGCTCCATTGTATAACAACATAATAATATAGTCACCTGGAGAGCATTGATGAAGCTCTTGTTTCGCTCCATGGAGACATCATCGAAGCTCATGGAAGTGGGGTTCTCCTGCTGCAGTTGTTGCTTCATCTCTCTCAGAGAAACACAAACTCTATACAAGAAGTTAAAAAGGCGGCATTTAAAAAGCTATTACCTGGCATTTTCTTTTTTTCAACACATTTATGTATGTATCTAAGTGTGGCTTGATTGAAGGAAAAGAAACCCAAGACCAACTTGGAGAAAAGTCATTGTAGCTTATCCTCTGTGAAGGAATGAGTGGTGGTAGAATGTGTTTCAGTGGGACAGGTTGCTAATATGAGGCAAGAGCTTTAGTTAGGTAAGCTCATGATGCAGGGTTTATTGCAAACTAAACCAACTGATAGTGATTGTGATTTCCAAATGCCCAAACATTGCTTATGCTTCACTGAGAGTCATAAAACTCGTTCTATTACTTGTATCATGAGAAGAACAATTTCAAGTGGGTTTGTTGGCACTGGGGCTCACTCCAAAGTGCCATTATTGCACTGAAGCGACAGGCATTCACCCAGAGACAGACAGAACCAAAGGAATAACCAATCTAATGGGGGCTTCATAAGCCTGTAGACAGACCTTTTTGGACAGGCATCCAACTAACAGGGTACAGACAGCTCATACCCAATTTATAGTGAATGAGAAACAAGAAACACTGACTTATTCAATCATGATAGTCTCAAGGACTTCATTCTATTGTTCTCACGGACTTCATCTTCTTGAATATGTGAAGATTTTCATCCAAATGCAAACATGTGCATCACTTGATAAACCATAATAATCTTTTGCTACCTATACAACATGAGACTGTACAACATTCAACCATTAGGATGTTCATCACGGAGTAATATAAAAGATTCTGGCAAAATTTTCTTACACTTCTTGTAACCTAACTAGTCATCCTTTACCAGCAGATCACCAGGCAAGAGTGAGGTAAAGTGCAAGATAGAACATCACCCAAGTGAATCTCAGCATGACTAGCATGTAATGCATCCATGAGAACAATAATTTGAAGAAAGTTGGCTTAGGTGTGGATGGGCAGCCAAGAGATTGTATCATTTCTTCAACGGCCAGGACCTTGAACTTAGGAGGTGGGTTGAGAGCAACATTGTCAACTCGGTGCTCGAAAATCTTCCCGTTTTTATCAAGCTTGTACTCAGAGGTGCCATCAAAGCGTCCACGACTCTTCCATGGCACCCGAGGGATGCCATGAGCAATCCACCGGATCATTATGATGTTCTCCATAGGCTGCCATATACTCACTATGTCAACCCATAACGCCTTGAAGCATAATCGACCACTGAATCGGAGTGCCCAAAGTATCAGTTTATAGTTGTTGATGCCAGCGAATGCATTCAGTGGATCCTTAAAGACAATATCATCCCTATAAAAAGATAGGGGAACTTAGAATTGCAAAAGAAACAGTATACAAAGATGTAGCAAGAGGATTATATGACCATTATATGAAAAGAAATCATCACCAGACCTCAGACAATTTCAAAGGAAAAGCAGAACATATTCAAAGCAACTTTCTTGTCTTTGACAGAACTACATGGAGACAGAGAATTCATATAGCCGACCCCATCTAGTAATGTGATTAATGCTTAGTTATTGTTGTTGTTGTTGTTTAACCAAAGCAACTTTCTTCCATCATAGTCATTTTCCATAAAGGTGAAATGTCCAAAGTTTATATTCTTAATATTTAGAAGTATGCTAATGGTCAAAGCTTCAACATAGAGATATATATTCAAGTTCCGTAGGCACACATCGCTGAACCATTCTGAGCCTCCTGACCAATGTAGCTTTATTTTGTAGGCAAAGCTACAAAATGTTTATTCAAATTCTTAATAGAACTGACAGTGTCACCTCAGTATCACAGATGTAAACCATAAAGACAAAGCATGAGTAATGAGTAATATTTACACTTGACATTGAATAAGTTTATGATGAATGGACTGGAGAAGCCTTGATCTTTACAAAAAGGTCAGGAATTTGAAGCATAAAACAAGCATATTGCACAGAAATCAAATCTACAGATGCCTAATTGTTCTCCATGAGAGTCAGATCACTGGAACAAGAAGATTGAGAGAACTTAAGGGGTAAAATAGATCTGATGAGAATGCATAACATAAACCAAAGATTAATACACACAACTTTTCTTCTTCCTTTTTATGTGATAGTTTAGTAATAAAAGGTAAGAAGAAATGTCGAGGTAGGTCTAGGATTACGTGGAGAGAGATAATGTATAAGAACTTGCGTACATTAGATATTGAGCTGGATCTTATCTTGGACAAAGCAACATGGAGACAGAGAATCCATATAGCCGACCCCTTCTAACATGGGATAAAGGCTTAGTTGTTGTTGTTGTTGTTGTTGTTACATTCATTATCCCATCTCCTAGTTCAATTCTGATTTATCATAACTAGGGGTTTTGATATTTCAAATGGTTTTTTTCCTTGCTTGAAAACCATCCCAATCTCTTTGCTTGAAAGAAACTATAGATTGTTGGAGGCGGCCGGAAACCTGGTGCAGCGGAGCCTTGAAGTCACTTCGGACTAGCCAGGGTGGGCTGACGAGGACGGGGATGCCTTTGAGGATGATCCTTCACCAATTCAGGGCATGACACGAGGAGGGACGTAGAGGCACACAATAGCACGGGGAGACATCATTTCGGGCAAGGATTTGAGCTAACATGAATGTTATATTTTATTTTTCCCCCGAATGAGCAATGTTGTGAACTCCAATTATATAATGAATAAATAAACATGGTTTATCCACTTACTCAAAAAAAAAAGAAAGAAGCTATAGATTGTAAACAACATCTGGTATAGCAGTTTAAATTGAACTAGCTCATTGTTTCTTTCAATTTGCATCAACCAGGGGATCATTCTCCAAAATGTTGAAATCAAGCAAGATGGTTTCCTATAGACAATCCAATATCTAAAAGCTATTTTGATGTTAATGCCTCTCTAAATAATAAAACTTCACCTAGCCAGCCACCTAATTAGGAATTTTAAACAATATTGTCATTTTAGCATGAACTCTCCAATCACAATTTCTCATTTAAACTTTAAACTTGTAATATGGTGCAAAATCTTTGCTTTACTTGCTTGGTGATAGAATGAGTTTCCTCATTTGCCTTAAAAGCGAATTGCCACAGCTATACCACTAAAGCAACATCAACCCCCAATCGAATATGACAGCAAAAACCGAATTTTAATTGAAAAACCTCAAGAAACAAAGCAAAAAATCCACAAAACAGATCTCTTACAGCCTAAAGAAAAACATATCTTTCGGAAATCACACACCTGTAGATATCGAAGCAAGGTTCACGGTAGAACATCTCCGGAGCTCCTCCCGGAGAGTCCTAATAGCATAACCCATGTTGACATAGTAATCCCCCTTATCTCCACCTCCCTCACTCTGCTGCTGCTCCCTCAGTACCGGATACGGCGGAGAGGAAACGCGGAGCAAGGAAGCCGTAAAGAGCGGCAAGATCCCCAGCCCTCGCAACGGATCCGAAACCCTAACAATCCTTGTTTCCCGGTCCTTCACCCGCCCGGAGGCACGAACCCTAGGTCCCGCGAGCTTCGCCGCTACTCCGGCAATCTCCAAGATCGGGAGCACAAGCGCCATTCGTAATCCAGAACAGCGAATCAAAAGGAACACTAAACATGTGGTTTATCCACTTATTAAAAAAAATAATAATAAGTGTAAAAAAAAATCCATCTTTCCGCGTTT
The DNA here is from genome assembly GCA_026586065.1 of Dioscorea zingiberensis. Lineage (NCBI taxonomy): Eukaryota > Viridiplantae > Streptophyta > Magnoliopsida > Dioscoreales > Dioscoreaceae > Dioscorea > Dioscorea zingiberensis. Next base: position 59,860,751 of record CM048818.1, read on the forward strand.
CCCAGATTTGCACAATAGAAAAAATATTATTTTTTTTTCAAAAAAATCTTGTGTTTCCCCAATTGAAGGAAAAAACCGTTAACTTCAATTAACAGCGTTAACTGTGCTTAGTTGACAAAGGTATTTTTATCAATTTTTTAGTTTTAATCTCTCAAATAAATAGAGATTTGAATGAAATCCAATTTAATGTACTTTTCATGCAATTTTCAGTATTTATTTATAAAATTTCATGAAAATACCTCTATTAACTTAACAGTTAACATTGTTAGTATGAGTTAACGGTTTTTTTTATTATTAACTTGAGAAATCACAAGATTTTTTGGGAAAAAAAACCACGTTCCCTAGTTTGCAAATCGGGAAACCGCATAATTTTTTTTACAATTTACCCAAAAAATAAAGAACACTAAAAACGATAGCACCATGAACTACTGATAAATACATTCCCATTTATTCAAACATCTCACTCTTGGGATATTTTCCGTATACCAGAGAGGGTACACTTGGGAAGAAAAAGGTGTGGCAACATCGAAATATCTTATAGGATAAGCTTACAAGTAGGGTTGTAAATGGGCTGAGCTTGATGGGGCTGGGCTCAGCTCGAATTCGGCTCGAAATAGCCTAGCTCAAGCTCGAGCTCGAACTAGCTCAGTTTGAAATCAAAATTAACTCAAATAAGTTTGCTCAAACTCGACTCGATTTTAATTTCGAAAGCTCAAGCTTAGCTCAATTTGGCTCAAAATTAAGAACTCAATTATAATTTTGAAATCACAAGCTAGGCTTGATTTAGCTGGAAATTTAAAACTTATTTATAAATTAATTTTTTTTAATATTTTATATATTATATTAATACTAAATATTAAATATTTTATTCATATATTATATTACATATTAATATTAATATTAATATTAATATATTAATATATTAATATTAAATTTAGATTTTTCGAGCTGGGCTCGATCGAGCTCGACTCGGCTCGAAATTAAAGCTCGAGCTCATTCGAAAGCTCGGAATTCCGAGCTGAGCTCGAGCTTTTACTGAGCCGATCTTGAGCTGCTCACGAACAGCTTGATCGTTTGACAACCCTACTTACAAGTAGATAAGGAAATTACATGTATATCCCTCAAAATTACTTTAATTTGGTATCTTCTCTAAAAAAATCATAATTATATATATACCCTAAATTACCTATTTAATTATGTTAACTATTATTAACCCAAAGATGTTAATTATAATTAATTTTAAGCCATAGGGTAAAAAAAATTATCTTTTAAACTCTTTTTTTATATTAATATTTTTAAGATATTTATAAATTTATAATCCATTGAAATTTTAGAGATATATATGTAAAGAAATTTTTTTGCACAACTACTATTTATTAATTTACAATTGAATACCCTGATACAACTCTGCCTTTGTGGCTGGATCATGATGAAGCTGAGCCCAACCCATGAGTGAAGAGAAGATAACCCAAGAAGAGAAATTTGAAACCCAACCCGCCAAAGGCCCTAGCCTCATCAGGAAAGCACCAACCTGGCTTGATGACCATGTCACGTAAAGAGAGGGTATCGTTTGGTAGCTTCAAGAGGATTTTATTAGAAGGGTATCAATGAAGCTGCAAATTATCCTCTCTATCCTTCTTTGATTTCTCCTCCTCCATCATATTTCTTTTTTCCTTCTTCCCTTTCCTTGATTCCTCCTTGGAGCGGGCAGCGGGCACTCACTAGAAGAGTGTAGAACTCGCTAACCTTTCTATATTGTAGGTAGGTTAAGTGTATCATATACGCACAATTATAATTTTTTTAGGAGTATATAATATATATACAATTTTGATATTTTTCATGGTGCAGCAGGCCCAAATATATATTTGTGCCTTTTATCGTGCAAACATGTACACAAACTCTGAAAGAACACTCAGAATTTTGTGCCATTTTGGTGTTTGATTTTGCAATCCAGATTACAATAAATGATCATTAGTTCTATCTTGGTGACATGGTTGAGTAACTGCAGGTTGCTCTTGAGGATGGTTGGCTGGTGATCAGGGATGAGGAAGTGATGGGATAACTGAAGAAGTCCCTTCTCATGGCCTTGTAAATGTTCTCAAGTCCTTCATCCATTAACTCTAGTAATGCTTGAGGCATTGGTGGTTCGTTGATTTCAACTGATCCTTCCAACATTCTGACCACTTCTCCCATTGAAGGCCTGCTCCATGCTTCTTCCTGAATGCACCAAAAGGCAGACTTCAGAGCTCTCATCATCTCCTCTTCATCAACCTTCCCTTCTAGTCTTCGGTCGGCCGCTCGCAGTGGTGTACCACTACTCATTTCCTAGAAGCAATGGCTTGTATAAGAACAATTGGTGTAGGCTGAAACAACAGCATGTAAATTTTTCATTTTGTTCAGTTTCTGAGAGTACCTTGAAAGCCCATCCAGGGTAGTAGTAGTCTTCTGCATCGAGAGACATGTCCAGGTTTCTCCGGCCTCCGATTATCTCTAGAAGCAGCATTCCGTAACTGTAAACATCAGCTTTGACGGTGATTGGCCGGCTGCTGATCCATTCTGGAGCTAAGTAGCCTCTTGTGCCTCTAACCATGGTGATGACTTCAGAGTGGCCCCTGTTCATGAGCTTGGCTAGCCCGAAATCAGATACCTTTGGACATAAATTATCGTCTAAGAGAATGTTCTCTGGCTTGATGTCGCAATGAATGACCCTATTCCTGCATTGCTCGTGGAAATAAGCAATACCTTGGGCAATGGAAATGGCTATTTCGGCGAGTCTTCCAGTCCAGAAGCTTTTTGTCTCGTTGATCATATGAAGGGAATATCCACTTATCCAGAGATCCATTGCTCATGTACTCATACACAAGAAGTCTGTTCATAATATAATGATTACTTGATTTTGGTTATTGAAGAATTATAGATTGATTTCGGTTAATGTGCATGCAGAATCATTCACCTATGTGAACCCTCAGAGCAGAATCCACAGAGACCCACCAAGTTCATGTGATGCATGGAGCCAATGGTAGTTACTTCAGTTATGAACTCCTTTTCACCATGTGGCAACATTCTCTCCAGCTTCTTTACTGCAATCAAGGTCCCATCTCTGAGTGTCCCCTTGTACACACTTCCAAAACCCCCTGACACAAACATAATAGTAAATCTCCGGGTTAGAAGGCTTTGGAATACACTGGTAATTGAATTGGAATTATTCAAAGATAAGTAGTAGTCTAATACTACCTGTTCCGATTAATCGAGAGAAATTGGAAGTTGCAGATTGCAAAACATGGTAGTTGAAATATATGGGAGCTCCGGGGAGGCGAAGCGAGCTACTGATCACTCCTTGCCGCACCATTCTCCTTCTGCGCATGATGTAGCATAACAGGAAGCTTAATAGAAAAACCAGAGCAGAGGTACAGAGGACCAAGGGAAGCACAATCTGAGCACTCTTGCTTGATGATTCCTCACTAGACCTTCCTCCTGCCAATGGAATAGAGCCATTGGATCCAGCCTTCACAAAGAGGGTTGAGCTGGGATCTTGATATCCTCCAAACACCAGACTCTTCAAGGTCCAACAGTATGTTTTGTCCTCCTCAAGCCCGTACACTGCTGCGACACACTCACAGTCGGTGAGGCAATAATCAGAACACTGTGAGGCCTCGGCCACATTGCTGTGATTCTTAATGGTGGAAGCACCTGAGAAGTAATAGTTTGTTTGTGCCACTGTCTCCATCCTCACGCCTATGCTGCGGTTTTCACCACATTTCACTGGAGAGGTTGTTGAAAAGCACTCCTTATCTCCTGAGCTCACTGAAGTAGTACCCTGCAAGCAAGTGCAGCTGGAATTAGTCTTGCTTCCATCTAGTGTACATACACCATTGCCACAAACTCCAGCGGCCATGCATGGGTTTGACAGCGCAGACCATTCAGTGACCCACGTCTCATCCCATCGATAGAGACGGAGGTTTCCATCTGTCCCAATGGTGATCCTTCTAAGAGTTGATGCACCTCCACCTGTATCATTCTTGTGTACATACATTGTACCAGATGAGGAAGATCCAAACATGATACCGAAATTCCCTGACTGGTCCAGAACTGCAACAACATCACCTGTAGCATTTGATATCTCCGGGCTTGACCAATAGGAGTAGTTGGCATGGAACTCCGGCGAGGAGGCATAGGACTCTGGCGAAACATATGCCAAGGCGAGGCTAAGAGAAGTGCGTTGCTGAAGCATTTTGAGTGAATAATACCCAAGGGAGGACTTGAGTGATGATAACTCAAGAGAGACAGTCAATTGCTGGCCAGGGAGGAGGGTGTCTGAAGGATGCCAGAAGCTCTGCCAAGCAATCTGGCGATCGCTGCTACTACCATTGTAGAGAATGAAGCTCCCAGACTCTGACATCACTGCGGACTTCACTCCTTGGCTAGAGGTGTTTGACATCCACAATGAAGAATTGCCATCAAACAAGACCAGGTTTCCAGTGAGATGCAGCTTCACAACGGCATCCCTTCCGACCGGAGATTCTCTGCTTATCATGAGTGCGTTGTAGTTATCAACAGCGAATGAATTCAATGCTAAGAAAAAAACTTTCTAACCTGTTAGGAGACCATATTACTGTCGGATCACCAGGGAGCTTAAAGTACCATATTGCGAGCAGAAACTGATCATCAGAACCAGAGGAAGTGAACCCGAAGGCAAAGGTGCTGTTCTCCGACAACCATACTTGGTTTTGACTGGCTGAAAGCTCTGAACTGATTGGTATCTCGCCTGTCGAGCAGATGGCAAGCTCTACAAGTAGAAAGAGAAAGACAAGGGAATGAGGGCAAGCCATAGAAAACAGAACATGAGGATTCTTTGAGAGTATATTGAATTGCTGCTTAACAGTATCTCAGGAGTGAAGTCAATAGTAGTATGATTGGAGGGAGAGCTTGACCATACAGGTGTCCTAGGGTTGTTGAGCAACCAAAGCTCAAAACTTCAAATGTTTGAAAATCCCTCCAGTGGTCGGCAACAAGTGATGAAAAGATGGTGACAATTGCTGATGTGGAGAAGGTATATCCTTCTAAAAGTTCATATGTGTCAAGTGTGGAGCTGAGTGACGCCTTTGTAAGCTCAAAGTCATCAGAGAAGAAAAGAAAAGTTCATATTGAGTTGGTGAATCTGCACAGATGGGCATCATAAGCAGCTGGTTGAAGAATGGTGTATGAACAGGTGCGAGTAGGCACCGAAAAATTTGGGCTTTTTGTCTTGGATTTTTTATTCCAGACCAAAAGAAACAGAAATCCAATCTTTAAGGAACTTATCCAGGAAAAGTTGTGAGAAAATTGTGACTAAACCAATCATTCAGATAGGATCAGAAATAGCACATTGCAGGATATCATATATTAAGTTCAAGTGTTCCATCAATCAAAACTGAAAGAATATTGTTTATTTTCTGTCTATATTAACAACATCATTATTAACAAGAACTTAATCCAAGGGCACTTGTAGTATATTAACATACTACAAGGCATTCTTCTGCAGCAAAATTTGGTACAACATAATTTAGCAGGCATCTCAGGAACCAATCTAAGTAATACAATCACAACAATCTTTACCAGTCGTCAACAAAAAGCTTTACATGAACCGAAGATATAATAACACTTGGAGAGAAAATTGAGGCCATAGTGATAATTGGTCCAGTTTGAAGCCTATCTGTGCAGATTTGGAAGCACAAAAAAAAGAATGTAAAGAACAATCAGAACACATCTAAAGAGGACATCATCCGGTTGGATGGGGTACAAAGGTGCCAAGTGCCACCTTGTGGCCCTTGTGTGATACTATCCAAAACTTATGATGGACATATGCATTGGCCAATCCCATCATCACAGTTTGGAATCCATATACATACACATAAAGATGAGAATCACATGGCTTACCATGTCAAGCAATTCATATCATAATGCCAGATGAAAGTTAGATATTAGAACAGAAAATGACACAACAAATTTTTGTATCCATGTCATGCAAAGAGGCCACAAATTATGTAGGTTTTAAATATGATGTGGACAACATACAATCACACACACATGGGAGTATTAATTGCATCATGAGACTGAGGAATAATGCAACTCTTTCAATAACCCAAGAAAAAATCTTGTAAAGTAAAATGGAGATAACTGGGACATGCATCATTGATTGTGGTCACAACTTGGCAAAAATACATAGAATTGAACTTAGATGATGGGTTTCCCATGAACATAAAAGCTCGAACCACCTAGAATGACGCTTCTCCAAATGCTGTGAAGCAGTAACACTGATATTTGTGCTTTTACCACGAGAAATGAACAGGATGGGAATGGTGAAACTGTGAATTAAATTGAGGTTCATCTACCACAGCGTGGACACTTCTTAAGTAATATCTACGAGAATGAGGGAAAGGAGACAAACCATCCATAGGCACCCCAGTGCCTAAAGTGTTCATTAGCCTAATGTGTTCATTTTTTGTTATCAGAGGCTATTGGTTTGATCTTTCAAGACTTAAAGAACAATACAGTGCTCCATTCATTACATAAAAGAATGGACCTAAGAATAATTGAATAATTCTTCAGAGGATGTGTGATTTTACAAGCAGGAAAGCATTATAGCTTTTCCCAAAGACAAGAGGGAAAGAATGAGCATGATCATAGCTTTTGGAATAATAAAGAGAAAATAGAGATAGTGCATACAGAGATACAAATAAGATGTGACATGATCACAGAGAGGTAGGGGGATGCCTAGAGGTGAAGATCTACCAGAGCTCAGACAAGTGAAAAACATATATTCATTCATTAAGAGAAATGTGAACATTTGACACACATAATAAGAAATGGAAATATTTAAAAAACAATAAATGTAAATCATAAAGCCACAAAGTTAAGCTCACCATAATCAAAGAGAGAAAGTCTGTTGCATGAAAAACATATTTTTGCAATCTAAATGCTTGTACTTTTAGTTACATCTTGGCCACAACCAAAACTTACTGGAATTGATCCTAGTGATATCAGAGTATGATATCACACAGTACCATGGGAAAACAAATACAACTGGCACAGATGCAGATATAGTTGAAGACAGGTGTGAGAACAAACGCTAAACACAAGCATGCTACCCTATCAGAGTTCAATGGTGCTAGTAATTATCTCTTCCAATCAAAATCAAATGAAGGGAAGGAATGCACCAAATTCAAAAGTATCAGCACTAGAAAAGACCTTGGAAACTTCATCCGTGAGTGTTAACAGCCTCCCAGACCAGGTTCTTTGGAACTGGACCAACCAATTCCCGGGCTTGCAATGCAGCAGTCCTCAAGGTCCTCAATGTCAATAGATTTGATTCCCAAAATGACACACTCAGATATGACAATTTGTGCTTCTTGCAGAGCTCTTTCACAAGTGGAGAGACCGTCCTAAGCTGGCGCCTCGGTAGGCGAGGGAACAAATGGTGCTCCACTTGGAATTGCAATCCTCCATGAAACCAATCCATCCAAGGAGAGCAAGAAATATCAAGAGTACCCATGGTCTGCTTCTCGAACCAATCATTCCCTTTTGGAGTTCCAACATAAACATTAGAAGAGAAGTGGTTCAAACAGAACTGGACATGCTGAATACCAGTAACTGCAAAGCTAGCAATCACAAACATCACCCTCTCACTCCAAGTCGGTAAGAAGGAGACAAGACAAGGATACCAAATCCAAAACACAATGACACCGACAATCTCATGCCATCTATGAGGCACCTTCTTCTTTGAAATCAACAGCAATATAGACTGTGCGAAAAGATTGATCCTTGCAAAGCACATTACCGGGTAAAAGGTCCAATGCTGGTAGCTAACCAAGAGCCTCGCAACTGCATCGAAGTTCATCTTTCTTTCATAGAAGTAGGATGTTAGTGAGGTGAAGAGTTTGGAGGAAACGGCGAAGATGGGCATGTGCTGCAGATCAGGATCGAATTCCAAACTATTGCAAGCAATGTGATGAGCATTGTGGTTTCTCTTCCACCAGGCGATGCTGATCCCTGCCAAGCAGTTCCCAGAGAGGATTTGGATCAGGCGGTTGTATCCAGGGGTCGACATGACCTGATAATGGCCGGAGTCATGGCCAATCCACCCTGACTGGATCCACAGGAAGCCCATCATCCCGCCGCACAGCAAATGGACCCAGACGCTGCTCGTCGCCAGGATGCCGTAAACGGACGCCATGAACAAGAACCACATGACGCAGAACGTGAAGAAGGCGGTATGGCCCTTCTTCTCGAAAAGTCCCATCTTGGCGAACTCGGCCACGAGCCTCCGGTAATCCTTGGAAACCTCGGAAACGCAGTAATCGGAGTAGTAGCCAACGAAGAAGCGGTCGAGTTGCTTCCAGGCGGAAGCCGGGTGGTAGGCTACGAAGGCGTCAGTCGCGTCCTGGCCGGCGAGGTCCCGGAGCGGGATCTCACCGCCGGGGTGGTCCTTGAGCCAATCCGTGACGTCGTAAACTTTTCCCTGGATCGAGATCCATAGATCCGACACAGTCTTGTGCTTCATGAGCTCCTCAGATGAAATGTACCTCTTCTGCTCTCCCTCCTTCGCCATTGGTACCTAAAAATCAGGAAAGCTCTCAACTTCCCTTCTTTTTCAAAGAAGAATTCCAAGATTGAGAAGAAGAAACTCAATAATATGAGAAGGATAGAAAGAAAAACCTCTTCTTTTAAGATCAAAGACCACGAGAAAAACCTCTTCTTTCACAGATTGAAGGCTTCTTTCCCTTTCCTGCTGAGAAATTCAAAGAAGATTCTTATAATACCAAACACCAAAAGAGAAAGAAGTACAAGGGACGATACAAAATATCAAGAAACAGGGGAAAAACCTCTTCTTTTAGAGGTCAAAGGACACAATGTGGGATGCCCGGAGACCTCTTGCCCTTACCCTCTCTCTCTCTCCCTGCAATGGAAGAGAACGAGGGAAGGGGGAAGGGACGAAGGGAGGAGGTGACAGAGAGAAGAATAGCCGAGAAGGGGGGGAAATATAAAGAAATAGTTTAGTCTTTCGTTGCGGATTCAGAGGGTCCGAACAATAGAAATTAGGGGGATATTCGGATCCGATGTGCTATTGGTTCTTGAGGCTGTTCGCTGTTGTGATCATATCATCTCAAACAATCAGTACTTATTGTGAGGTTGTGGGGCCCGCTTGACAGGCTGGTGTTTTTCGTGGCTTTTTGTCGAGGATCTCCGGAATTGTGCCAGCTGGGCTCGGTGGGACCGGATGTATATCAAATATATCATAAATTTAAGCACATTTTTCCAAAAAGATTGATAAGTTTTTAAAATTTAAAAAATATATAAAAACCACTGTTTAAGCTCATCCTCAAGTTTTAAAATTTATTTTAATTATAAGAATGGATATATAGAATAAATTAATTACGGCATAAATTTGATATATGTTTATATTTCTTGTTAAAAAATAATTTATAATTTTTTTTTTATGATTTTCTCTCCTATGCGGAAAGAACAAGAAGAAAAACACTGAAAAAACACAAACAATCACAAAAGCCACATGCCAATGCATCATCATTCATTATGTTCACAGAGGATTCTTTGTCCTCTTTCACTTCTCAATATTTTACAACCATGTCTTGGTTAGTGGAACAAGATTTTAAAATTTCTAATTCATGGAATTACAGCTTATCTCATGATCATCAAACTACAATTAGAAAAAATCTATTAGATAGACAATTTTGAAAAAGGGTCCTTGATAGTCATATATAAGTTGACAATAATTTAGAAGAGGAGTGAGAAAATACAGAAAAATTGTCCCAAAATCCCGAACTTCAAAATCAAAATAAAACTTCTAGTATTATATATTAGCTTTTTATACATTAGGGAATGAGTGTTTGGTGGATAGCATAATAAAATTTTCTTACATAATAAAAATAGTCATTCACGTGGAGTTCACCTTTAAGTCCTACTGTTTAAGTCCTATTGACCAGTTTTATAGTATCTTTTTCTTTTGGGTCAATCAAAATTGGATTTTATAGAAATTTTACACCCGATCAAAATTACCCAAATATCTCAAAATATAATTTTATTATAAAATATCAAATTTCTACATGATATATGGAGTTCTAAAAAACGGCCGCCTAGGCGCTGGGCGGAGGGCGAGAGTCCCGATTTTGGCTAAATCGGTGACTCAGGCCCATGGAATTAATCTATGCTTGCCTATGATTTGGGAGCTCAATTGATTTTTTTTAAATGTAGATACATACAAAGAAAAGGAATAGGACTAGATACATAGCTGCTTCTACACAATTTTAGTGTATGTCAGATTCAATCTGCAAGGATTATGAATAAGAAAAGAAGAAAGGAGAAGAATGTGGATGTATTACTTGCTAGTGGAAGCATCTATGGCACAATGATGGATTGTTGATGGTGGTGATGAAGATGGAGTTTGATGTTACGAAAGTGATGGAGATGATATGGGAGTGGATAGTAGCCAAGTTTCTAGGAGATGTTCTATATTTCAAGAAATTAGAGAACTTCATGAGGATGATTTTATTTGGATGAAGAGGAAGAGGATGCAATGGACTTTGAGTTAGTCACCACGGAAGAAGTGCTAGAGGGATGTGGAAGAAGAAGAGTTTGAGGCATATCCCCATAGGCTTCCAAGAATCTACTTTGTTTATTTCATATTGCTTTTTTATTTCTAAATTTCCAAGAACATTGTTGTTGAACATTTTATTTATTTTTGAAGTAATTTTTGCTATTTTGGAACATTAAAATGCTTTTTATAAGTCTATTATATATTTATTTGTTATTACAAATAATAAAATATATTAAAAAATAAAAACCGCCTAGGCGTCCGATTAATCGTCTGAGCACTGGGCGGTGGTTGTCCGCCTAGGGAGCGCCCAGCGTTTTTTAGAACCTTATGTTGTTATATTCATTGGAAAGGAAAACCAATACACTAACTAAGTTGATTGTCATCCCTTACATTTCAGAACCGCATTGAGACATGTTCTTTGTAGCCTCTAGTTTAGTTTTTTTGGAGATTAACAATCTGCTGGAGGGGGACTGGCTCATAAAACATAGGTCATCAGGAGGAAGAGAAATAACACATGCAGCCAAAGCCCTGGTCGCCACATGTGCCTGGAGCCTCTGGAAGGCCAGATGTGAGATGGTTTTTAATAGGAGAAAGTTACAAGCTCACCAGATTTTTCAACAGGCCCTCAATGTTACCCAGGGACATCTATGGCAAACTCAAGGACATCTAAGGGACATCTATGGAGAACTCAAGGACATTTAAGGGAGTATCTACATAACTCTAAATTCCACAATGAGATTACAGTCTTTTGTGATGCTTCTGGTACTCTAATAATGTCCCTTGTGGTACAGGTTTTGCAGCCATTGAGGGATCTAGAGTGGTACTTCTAGCTGGCTCTAATGCTATGATGGCGGAAACAAGCCTGCATGCTAAAATCCTGGCAATGGCTGCTGCCGCAAAACAATGCTTGCAGATGGGGTTGAAGGTGGATAGATTATGCACAGATTGCCCAGCTGCCCTTGATGGAATCAATAGTGACAATACAAACCAGAGTTGGAGACTGCAGGAAGCTGTGCAACAATTTAAAGATATTGCGGGAACAATATCCAGGATGGAGACCATATATTGCCCAAGAGACCTCAACAGCATCGCTGATGCCTTAGAAAACCACACGCGGAGGAACCCGTAGCTCTCTATGTTCCATAAGGGAACTGACAAGCCAAGATGGCTGGAAGAATTAATAATAGCAACTGGACTGCAGTTTTAATCTTTGTCTTTAAGTTTTCAGTTGTTTTAGTAGCTTCACAGCTCTGTTATGTCAAAAAACCAAAAAAACAAAAAAAAACTAAGACAGAGTAAGGAGATTGATATCTTGAAAAAAAAAAATTGTAGTTAATCATTAAAACATTGTGTCCGGCCACAAGCTCCAGAGAACGGGTATGCTAACCATGTCCCTATGTGAATGTTGGGTTGGTAACCAAAGGACCATTAGTCTAGCGGTAGCATGCTAACCTTGTCCCCATGTGAATGTTGGGTTAGTAACCAAAAGATCATTGGTCTAACGATATCTCGGATCCTGTGCGTTGGGTAATTTGCTTGATTGAAGATACTCTCAGTTTCAAGTCCCCGCCCCCAAAGCTCTCAGATTTGAGTCCCCACATTTATATGCACACAGTGAGAGATCAAGAGTCTGGCACACAAGTCCACACCTCTCTTGACGTACCCATCTTAGGAGGTCTTTATGGCTCTATGTCAAAAAAATTGTTAGGTTGGTATGCATGTTTTTCCACATGCCATAGCACAAGAGTGACCAAGCAAAGAGTTTACTGTTGAACTTCTTCTGGTACAGTTATACAAGGCAGATAAGGTATATATATATATATATATAAACAACCCACACACATTCATGACCAAGTGAAGAGTTTACTGTTGCACTTATTCTGATAAAAGTATAACGCATTAACACATACACATGACGCATGATCAAGCGACTGTTGCACTTCATATAACATACAAGCCATTGTGCTCCGACGACTTGGAGAGCTACAAAGAAAACATCAATGACTTGAGTTGTGAGAGCTTTTTACTCGACTTTGATCTCTTCATGTGATCAGTTCTGCCAATGGGGATGTCATTGGGGAAGAGATCATGAAGCACGAATCCATGGATAAAAGTAGAAACAAACACAGCAGTCAATGCAAATGTTGATATGGAGGAGAGTGCCACCGAGAGTGTTCTTGTTAACACATTCTCCACTTCATTTGAATACCAAATTGTTGCAATTGGAGCACCAGTCAATGGAAAAGTATATGCCCACCATGCAAGAGAGAACCTACAAAAATACAAATTAATTAAACACCATCATATAAATTAATTCTCACAGAAATATCAAAGAGGAAATTAAGTCATAGTACCTGTATCCTCTGAATAACTTAATCCTCACAGCCTGCAAAATCCAAAAGAAAAATCAGAAATATTACTGCTATAATGCTTTGCATGAAATGTTTAAGAGATTTGACGACTGACTTACAAGACAAACGTAGAGGAACAGAGCAATGAAGTATGAAACCCTTGAGACGTAATCAAAGTGTCCCTGGATCTTTGCCCATGCTAAGCAGGCAACACTGGGTGGAACCACAAACAAGAAGAACACAGGATGAAGCTCTTTTGGGAGAGGATCATTTGTTGGAAGCCTTTGGAACAGAGTGATGAACAGAACAGAGTAGTGAGCTAATCCAACAGCAAAGAAGAATATGGCTCCTTCTTTGAGTCCCATTGATGCACCGAGCAATGCACCAATAAAGTTTCCCACTACTGATAAGTGACTTGTCGGATTTGCACCCTTTGAGAGCCTGCAGCGGCCACCGTATATCCACTGTCCATAGATTTTGAGCTCAAGACACAAGATTGGAGCCATTAGAGCATACCATAGAGCAGCATGAAGGTTTTGAGTGATTGATGGTGGGACACCAAGTGCTAAAAAAAGGCAGGCCAGCCATGGAGCAAAGAAAAAATTGATTCTTATTGGGTGGTGGTATTCTTTTCTCACTGCTTCGAAGTGATAAATGATTTTTAGAATGTAGATGAGGAACACAGTGGATGTTAATACAAGTGAGATGCACCACAGGATGAAGTTCACTGTCAAACTAACATGCAGAAATTTCATGGATGGTACAATGGCCAGTGTCTTCCAAAGGATTGCTTGGCTATTAACACCGAGGCACATACCAAAAGACGACACCGGGAAACGAAGAAGAAAAGGCCATGTTTCATCTTCGGAAGAAACAAATTTCCCATCTGTTCCATGTGATTGTTCTGCATGAAAACCAGAAGGAGAAACCAGTGCACTGGTACGTATGGAAGAATAGGATTCAGTTGATTGAACAAGTGAAGACATGCCAAACTCTGGTATCTGAGTAATCAAAGAACATAATATACTCGGATTGATTCTTTTCTCATGACATTAAACACAAAAATATAGCACAACTTCATCCGTGTCAACTAATTGCATCCTTAAGATCTACAAAATAAAGAAGACCATTGAGATCAGTAACCTTAGAGCAAACCTTTGGCTTGATAAATTGAAGAACAAGAAAGAAGAAGAGCTTCACAAGTTCTTAGACTTGAAACTTTTGACTTGACAAACAGAAGATGAAGAAGAGTCTTGACAAGTTCCTAAACTTGAAGAGGATGAAGATCCCGGTGAAGAACTGAATGGAAGAAGAGATGAAATCATCAGCAGCTACTTTGTTAGACAGGACCAGGGAGATAAGATCATTGTGTTGTATTATGTTGAATAGGATGCATGAAAAGAGACCATATATGGTGGACTGAAAGACATAAATGAGGTATTTCTTTTGAATGGGATGCACTAAAAAGAAGGTGGGTTGGTGCAAGCCAAGTGGAAGAGGAGAGTGATAGTGATTAACTTAAAAATTTTTTAACACTAATAAAGTTGATTGGAAGTGGGTATCCATTAACAACTAATCCATTCATAATTCAAAGGTATGTGATGTTAGTGAATAAAAAGGAGTTTGCTCTGTAACATTAATTTAATTGCTTCAAAATTTGTTTTTTTATTATAATGATGATAAATGATAATTTTTTTTTAAAAAAGTTATTCATGTAAATATATTATATTTACTTTTATAATATTAGCCACTACCTTGTGGAAGGAAACTTGTTTGTTGGGCTTGTTCATGGTATGGACAAAGATGGTTGGTTGATAGCTCTTGGAGGTTGTGAGAGGACAGTAGCTTTCTTTTGCACCTGGAGTGAGCGATGATGATGATTCCATTAAAAAAGTTATGCAACAATCTTAAAAATCTATAATTAATTTGAGGTTAGTTTTAATTTTTTTTAAATAATTTTATCATCATAAATTGAAAATCAAAGATTAATCTCTTGTTAAAATTGAATATAATGAGAATTTAAAAATTAATTAGAGATCTTAGAGGTGAAGATTAGTTATTAGGAAATCTGATACATTATCAAATTTTTAATATGAATATTCAAAGTTTTTAATAAATATAAAAAATTAAATCATAAAATAAGTTATAAAAACAAAAACTTTACATTAATTATATATTTTTAAGAATTTAAAATTAATATAATATTTACAGTTTATAAATTCTACCATAATATTTTTTTTAATTTTTACAAAAAAATATAATTCAAGTTGAAGGAGAGTTTGAAAATAAATAGAAAAACATTTTTAATTTAAAGATCTTAAAACTGAAGATTAATTATTAGGATAATTTGATACATTATCAAATTTTTAACATGAATACTATAATGTAAAAAAATAAAAAATTAAAGCATAAAATCAGTTATAAAAACAAAAACTTCACCTATTAAGTTAATTATAGATTTTTAAGGTTTTTAAATTTTGATGTCAATATAATATCCAGTTTTTCGAGAAAAGGTCCCATCCTTCAATATCATGATTGGGTCGACCCTAATTTTTTTGGATAGATAGATAACTTTACGTCATGAAATAAGTTATAAAAACAATTTTTATCATAATATATTTTTATATTTTTTTCAAGACAATATAATTATGGTTGAACAAGGCTTCAAAAATTTTACAAATATAACTTAATTTAAAGATCTTAAATTTAAAGATTAGTCTTTTTTTTTTGACAAAAGCGAGAAGTGTCCCCGTAGTAAGTCAAGGATGGACATCGCAACACGTGTGCAACCCGCGCCCATATCTTATAAGAGGAGGGGATCGATCCCGGGACCCATCCACAAAAATCGAGGCACACCTCTTAGCAAGGGAACCCGGTTCCAATAGAGAGATCGTTGGTAAAATTCAAAGATTAGTTATTAGGATAATCTGATACATTAGTTATTATGATAATTTGATACATTAGTTATTAGGAAAATATGATACATTATCAAATTTTTAATATGAATACTAAATTTAAATTAAAACATAGAATTAGTTATAAAAACATAATCATAGATTTTTAATATTTTTAAAATTAATTAAAATTTTATATTAAAAATATTGAGAGCCTGCAATGAAAATTAAAAATATTAATTTATAAGGTTATGACAACCTTTGAGAGCATGCTTGGCCACCATATATCTGCTGGCCTTAGATTTTGAGCTCAAAACACAAGATTGGAGCCATTAGAGCATACTACAGAGTAAAATGAAAGGAAAAAGAGAAATTCTTAGATGACCAGGCCTTGTTTGGTTGGGGGATAATCTTATGTAACTCCAACTTGCACTATGACCACCCATATACAATTGGAATAACATGGTTCCCAATGAAAAGTGTTTCCAGTCAAAAAAATTTTTAATGGAGATTTAAGATATACAATGGCAGACAAATACTTTTTCCTAAAGATTGAGCGTCAAAGTTTCTCCAAATAGCAGTATTCTATATATAACTATATGTATATATGATCGACTTCCTCTGTAGTGAAGTCAGTTTTTTTGCTATCAAACTATGTTTGCTTTAAACTATCAAAATTGGGTTGAATGATGATAAGATTCTAATTGCATCTTTATTTTTTATGTTGTATCAAAATCTTCAAACTATCAAAATTGGGTTGAATGATGGTAAGATTCTTACTACATCTTTATGTTTATGTTGTATCAAAATCTTGAATCTATGAAAATTGGGTTTGAATGATGGTAAGATTTTAACTACATCTTTATGTTTTACTGTTGTATCAAAATTGCCCACGAAGACACTTTCTTTTCCTAAAGATCAAGTGTCAAAGTTCCTCTCAAATAACAATCTTACTTCAAACTATCAAAATTGGGTTAAATGATGGTAAGATTATAATTGCATCTTTATGTTTACATTTGCATCAAAATCTTCAAACTATCAAAATTGAATTGAATGATGGTAAGATTCTAACTACATCATTATGTTTATATTTTTTTTATCGAATTTTCAAACTATCAAAATTGGGTTGAATGATGATAAGATCTTAACCGCATTTTATGTTTATGTTGTATCAAAATCACTTGGGATGGAATGCACTTTGTTTTTCCTAAAGATGGTGTCAAGGTTCCTCCAACTTGCTTCAAACTATCAAAATTGGGTTGAATGATAGTAAGATTCTAATTACATCTTTATTTTTATTATTAGAATGATAAATAATAAAATTTATTGAAAATTATTCATGTAAATATATTATTTTTACTATTATAATATTAGCCACTACGTTGTGGAAGGAAACTTGTTTGTTGGGATTGTTCATGGTTGGGTTGAGGATGTGAGAGGACAGTAGCATTCTTTTGCACTGGGAGTGGGCGGTGATGATGAGTCCATTAAAAAAAGTTATGAAACAATCTTAAAAATCTATAATTAATCTGATGTCAGTTTTAATTTTTTTTTTAAAAAAATAATTTTATCATCATAAATTAAAAATCAAAGATTAATTTCTCTTGTTAAAATTGAATACAATGAGAATTTTAAAAATTAATTTAGAGATCTTAGAGGTGAAATTAGTTATTAGGATAATGTGATACATTTATCAAATTTTTAATATGAATACTAAGTTTTTAATAAAATAAAAAATTAAATCATAAAATTAGTTATAAAACAAAAACTTTACATTAATTATATATTTTTAAGAATTTAAAAGTAATATTTAAGGTTTATAAATTCTACCATAATATTTTTTTTATTTTTTTCAAAAAAGTATAATTCAAGTTGAATGAGTGTTTGAAAATAATTTTTTTTTAAAATTTAATGATCTTAAGACTGAAGATTAATTATTAGGATAATCTAATACATTATCAAATTTTTAACATGAATACAAAAATTAAAAAAAAAAATTAAAGCATAAAATCAGTTATAAAAACAAAAACTTCACCCATTAAGTTAATTATAGATTTTTAATGTTTTTAAAATAATTTTTTAAATTTTGATATCAATATTATGACCTAATTTTTCTTGATAGATAGATAACTTAATGTTATAAAATAAGTTATAAAAACATTTTTTATCATAATATATATTTTTTTTTTCAAGACAATATAATTATAGTTGAACAATGCTTGAAAAATTTTAAAAATATAATTTAATTTAAAGATCTTAAATTCAAAGATTAGTTATTAGGATAATCATTACATTAGTTATTATGATAAATACATTATCAAATTTTTAATATGAATACTAAATTTAAATTAAAACATAGAATTAGTTATAAAAACATAATCATAGATTCTTAATGTTTTTAAAATTAATTAAAATTTTATATTAAAAATATTGAGAGCGTACCTTTGAGAGCATACGCGGCCATCATATATCTACTGGGCATAGATTTTGAGCTCAAAAACAAGATTGGAGCCACTAGAGCATAATCCAGAGTTGAATGAAAGGAAAAAAAAAGAGAAGATTCGGCCTTGTTTGGTTGAGGGATAATCTTGTGTACCTCCAGCTTGTATCGTGACCACCTATATGCAATTGGAATAGCGTAATTCCTACTCCAATAAAAAGTGTTTCCAATAAAATTTTTAATGGAGATTTGATTTACTACAATGTAGAGACAAATACTTTTTCCTAAAGATTAGTCAAGGTTTCTCCAAATAGCGATTATTCTACATCTAAGCTGTATGTATATATGATGGAAGCTTCCTCTGGTAGTGAAGAGGAAGTCGACTTTATTGCTTTGCTCAGGACTATGCTTGCTTGAAGACTATACTTGCTTCAAACTATCAAAATTGGGTTGAGCGATAATAAGATTCTAATTGCATCTTTATATTTTATGTTGGATCAAAATATTCAAACTATCAAAATTGGGTTGAATGATAGTAAGATTCTAACTACATCTTTATGTTTATGTTGTATCAAAAGTTTTCAAACTATCAAAATTAGGTTGAATGATGGTAAGATTATAACTACATCTTTATGTTTTATTTTGTATAGATTGGGTGTCAAAGGTTCTTCCAAATAGCTATTTTGAACTTTCAAACTATCAAAATTGGGTTGAATGATGGTAAGATTTTAACTACATCTTTATGTTTATGTTGTATCAAAATTTTCAAGCGTATCAAAATTGGGTTGAATGATGGTAAGATTTTAACTACATCTTTATGTTTTATGTTGTATCAAAATCCTTAGGATGGAATAAGATTGGGTGTCAAGGTTCCTCCAAATAGCAGATCTTACTTCAAACTATCAAAATTGGGGTTGAATGATGATAAGATTCTAATTGCATCATTATGTGTTTACATTGTATCAAAATCTTCAAACTATCAAAATTGGGTTAAATGATGGATTTAGATTTTAAGCTGCATCATTATGTTTTGGTTGTATCAAAATAGTTGGGATGAAAGACACTTTATTTTTCCTAAAAGATTGGGTGCCAAAGTTCTTCCAAATAGCGATCTTACTTCAAACTATCAAAAATTGGGTTGAATGATGGTAAGATTCTAAGCGCATCATTATGTTTTGGTTGTATCAAAATAGTTGGGATGGAAAGACACTTTTTTTTCCTAAAGATTGGGTGTCAAGGTACCTCCAAATAAAAGTCTTGCTTCAAATTATCAAAATTGGGTTTGTAAGTTCCAGACGGGTTGGTTGTATGTGTGGTTGTAATGAATATTGCAACTCACTCTCACCGTAACTCTTAAGGAATGTTGGAAGTTTAAACTTAAATATTTAATTAAGTGTTTATAGGAAGTGTAGAGGTGTCATTAGTAGGTGTTTTGGAAATAATGGATTATTATAGGTTATGGGAAATAGAGAGAAGTATTGGAATATGAAGGGTTATCTAGGAATATGAATGGGTGTCTAGGAAGGTGAAAGGTTAGATATTATGGAGAGAGTTTTGTAATGCCTATATAAGAGGCTAAATATGTTGTGTTTTGTCAAGAGGTTGAAGATGTTATACTAAAGTTTTATATCTTTCTCTTCTTCCTCTTCCTAAAGATCTCTCTAATGCTAGTGTCTTGACTCCTACAAGTGGTATCAGAGCGAGAGGAGAAAAAGCGGGACCTTTGAGACTCAACTAGGTACAAGTCCGGAATAGTGGAGAAGTGAGGGACTCTCGAGACCCAACGTATAAGTCCAATATTGAGGAGAAAAAGGGATCGCTGAGACTCATAGAGTACAAGTCCAAAGAAGAAGAAATGGAAGATGAAAGATTCGTTGCAGTGACGGTGCAGTTCAAGGCGTTGCTTAAAGAGATCTTAGAAAAGTTGGAGTTGCCACCCGCCAGGTATAAGTGTGTGAAATATGGGCCCGATCACCAACCTTTGTTTGCAGCAAAGATAACATTTGAAGACAAGCTCAGAAGACACGTGGTGGATGGACCTACCACACCAAGAAAAAAAGAAGCGGAGAATGAAGGTGCATTGCGAGTAATATGGCACCTAAAGAGTCAATACAAGATGGAGATAGTTGATGAGAACAAAAGATAGCTTGAAGAAGCCAGAGAAGTATAGAACATGAAGACACGAGAAGGACGCGTATGATGAACTATGGAGCAATTTCTCTAAAGCAAAGAAGGAGATCGAAGAATTGAAGAAGGGGCATGATGCCGAGGACTTCGAAGAGAGTAATAATTATTGATGCGGATCAAGCTTATTGAAGAAAGTTTTTTTTTGAATATTTAAGTTTAAGGTGGGATGTTGGAAGTTTAAACTTAAATATTTAATTAAGTGTTTATGGGAAGTGTAGAGGTGTCATTAGTAGGTGTTTTGTAAATAATGGTTATTATGATTTATGGGAAATAGAGAGAAGTATTGGAATATGAAGGGTTATCTAGGAATATGAATGGGTATCTAGGAAGGTGAAAGGTTAGATATTATGGAGAGAGTTTTGTAATGCCTATATATAGGAGGCTAAGTATATTGTGTTTTGTCAAGAGGTTGAAGATGTAATACTAAAGTTTTTATATCTTTCTTCTTCCTCTTCTTAAGATCTCTCTAAAGCTACCGTCTTGACTCCTACAAAGAACACACAACCTCACATACTCTCAAGCAAGTAATGCAATCAAGAGAAAGAGACACAAGATTGGTAATGAGGAGCTCTCCTAGCCTAAATGCGGGGGCCAAGCCCGGAGACAACGATCCACTAAAAGAGAAGAGAAAACATGAGTACAACTCCCTTGTCACTCATCACACACATACATAGGCACCCACTCAAGATCGCTCAATGCCCACACTACCTAACTCCCTTAGGTCTCTCTTGTGTGTCACGCGAACCCTTGAACTGAGTCCTTTTTATAGCTGCTCCAAGAGCCTGCCATCTCTCTCTCTCTCTCTCCGTATCTCTGAAATCTCCGCGGTTACCATCTTTGGACTCCTTCCAAAAATAGCCGTTGCAGATCTTGTCGCACCCGATCCTACAACGTGGCCCGATGAACTGGATTAAGCGTGGCTGATCGGTGAACGATTAAAATTTGCAGCTTTGCGTTGCTCTACGAACTCCAGACCTAAACCCTCCGGCTTTATTTGAGTCGACTCAAATTACGATCCTCGATCATGACCCACGACCATTGGTGGACCCCCTTTCCATCACGTCCACGAACTCATCAAGTTAAGCCTCCCAGGTCGTCTCCGACGTTTCAAACATCATCAGTTTCCAAATTTAGGTTGACTCACTCAAGTTTGGTCTTGACGTATCTCCTTTGAATCTCTCTTCATACCATATTTGGCCTCCGGCCAAAGTATAGCCTTCATGAATCGACTCCTTACCAAATCTAGGCAACGATATATTTAGATACCTTCCAAATATATTCCTCATGATGTCTTCAGCTCCACTTGGATCCTTGTTACCATTATTAGTGTAACTGTGTAACCATTTTTCAAGTTGATCTTTGATAGATTTGTTCCTCAATATACAACACCTTCCAAACATGTGCAGAAATAAGTTTATATTTACATCCTTATGTTTTACATTGTATCAAAATTTTCTACAATTATTTGGGTTGAATGATAGTAAGATTCTAAGCGCATCTTTTATGTTTATGTTGTATCAAAATCTTCAAACTATCAAAAATTGGGTTGAATGATGGTAAGATTTTAATTGCCTTTTTTATGTTTCTATTGTATCAAAATTACGGAAGGCACTTTGTTTTCCTAAAGATTCGTTGTTAAGGTTCCTCAAATAAGAGTCTTCTACATCTAACTATGCTTGCTTCAAACTATCAAAATTAGGTTGAATGATGGTAAGATTCTAATTGAATCTTTATGTTTTGTATCAAACTCTTCAAATTATCAAAATTTGGTTGAATGATGGTAATATTCTAATTGCGTCTTTATGTTTTTGATGTATTAAAATCGCCGGGATGGAAGACACTTTGATCAGCTTTATACACATTCCCTTCCCTTCTATACACACTGTGTAAGATTACCTCAAAAAACAATGACAAAGGAAAAGGATGATAACTACAGCATTCCAACTTGTAATCCCGATTTCATCAAAGGCTAGTGCAGATTCCAAATTCAAGCAAGTCATTAGTTTCAGCTCATCAGTACTGTATAAGTTACTAATTTTGTAATTTCACAAATACTTCTCTAAATCCTTTGTAAGTTGTATTTGTAAAACAAAATTATTATGGATATTAATATATTAACTCTTATGGGAGTATGCATATTATAATTTTAAGCTTTTCATTTGAATGGAATTAATTACAAATTTTGGAGTGGTATATATGCACTAGTATGGGATTAAGGCTTAGTTGTTGTTGTTGTAGTATACATGCAAAGCAAAAAAAGAAAATATTATATAATATATCATTTCCATTTTATTTGTTATTAAAATTTTACCATAGTGAAAACACTCGAAATAATTTATAACTTTTCATGTTAGTGTAAATATTTTAATGGAAATTATATATATATATATATATATATATATATATATATATATATATATATATATTATTCAAAGTAGATTGAATACATTACAGAGATCAAGTGATTGTGTGTTATAGTAGGAAAATTGTTTTTGTTTGATCAAATATTTAGTTTTATGATTTTAATTTTCTTTATGTTATTAAATACTACCTTAGTGTTGGAGTCACATAAAATAATAAATCACATGACATGCTACATGCTACAGACTTTGTGAGCAACTGGATAGTTTTAAGTGTCCTTTGTTTTTGTTTTCTAGATTTTATTAATATTTTGTTAGAGCATAAAATAAATTAATATTAATAAAAAATACAAGCTTAATTGGAAATAAAATTTTCAATCCTCATAAAAGCATTGCCAAACTCATATAACCACAGAATTTCTATTTTGTCTATTGTAACACTACTGTGAAACAACTCCATTGTTCCATGGGCAAGAGTAGTAACAAAATATGCAAAACTTTGTATCACAACTCTATTTCGCGTTATAGTATGTAGTGTGACAGAGGAAGATATAGCAAGACAGTGAGGTGGATAAACTACTCACATAGCTAAGTCGAATCATTATAAATTCAGTTTATCCCACTAATAAACTAAATAATCTCTTTGCCAGATTAGAAATTTGGATTACGTACCGCACGGCCCAGCATGATTCGGGTTGTCGCACGCCCGAATGAATAATAGCAAGACGTGCCGGTGCACGGCCCAAGTTCATGCCTACCCAACTGCCACGACCCATGGGCCGGCACGGCAAGGGCACGAAATATTTCATGCGGGTGCGTGCACAGTCAGCGAGCGATGTTAGCGCGGCTTACAGTCGCGTGTCGACGAAATCGGGACACGTGGCACCATCGATTCTTTGCCACGTGCCATATTCTTTTTATTTTTTTAAAAAATATATTATATATATATATAATACATATGGTACATTTTGGCGGTTGTAAAGCTCCAACCTCTTTCATTTCAAAATTTATGATAGGCGCCAATGCCTCTTTTATCAGACAAATATGCCACGCGTCGTGTTTTTGGTTTTAAAAATTAGGGAGAGCGGAGAGCCGTTGGCTCGCCCTCTTCTTTCTCTAGGATAGAGGCTTGGAGCACCAAGATGAGTTAGAAGATCGAGAAGAAGGCTTGAGCCTTGATGCTATTTCATGTTGGAATCCAAGATGAGCTAGTGACTTGGAGTTTAAGGGTGATCTTAATGCGTGTCTCGGGCTCTCGTGGCCAGATTGTTTTGTTTATTTTTGTTTTTTTTTGCTCTCTCCTTTGTAAACTTGAACTTCTGTTCCTTTTCTTTTGTTTTTTAATGGGGAATGTTTTGTTTTTTATTTTATTTTTTAGATTTCTTCTAGGAGAGCCTTTGCTCTATTTTTTTCCCTTTCTTCTTGATCTCTTTCCGTGAATTAGAAATCTTCTTTGTTTTCTTTAGTGGATAATATTTAGATTTTTAATTTATCTTTTTGATTTTTGTTGATTTTTCAAGTTTTTTTTTTAAATTTTTATAAATGGGTCGTGCTTGGCCCTTGCTGGAGCCGGCGACGCATGCGGCCGTGTTTAGATGCCGGGCCGGCTCAGCGAAAGTCGTGCCTGCCGCCCGTAAGACGATGCTTGTGCCGGGCCGGGCCTGCCCAAAAACCAACTCTATGCTAAATAGTAACGAGGGATTAGCAAGAGAAGCTTTCTCTATGTATTTAGCAAGAGCCAAGAATTCCCTCACAATTCTTCGCTAAATTGTCTTTTTGCGAGAACTTAGCAACGGCTTTATTTGCAAGTATTTAGCTTATTGGCATTCGCTGAAATTTTTGAACATTTGCGAGAACTTATCGAGGGATTTTCTTTGAATTCCCTCACTAATATATACATTTGTCACCAATATATTTTTTGATTTATTAATCCCCTGTAGTACAATTTTGAATACCACCTATAAAATTTATAATAGACGATATTACACTCCCTGTACCACAAACACAATGCACAATATATACAAAGATATTTAACATATATATCGAGTAATGTCTTGCTTTATACTTCCCAATATATGTAGTAATTTGTTGCTTTATCATTTAAAGAATATAGTCAAGTATCCAACATATATAACATACAAAGACCAATGTCAATAACTTGCTGAAAAAATAAACAGAGCACCGAACCAGTCTATGAAATGGTTGTAACAATTCTCAGAATACATTCTCATTGTAGGAGTTTAAAAGAAAGTAGTCATTAATCTTTGGAAGAATGTTAGCACTTTGAATTATTCTGCACCATAAGAAACATTTTGCTTGCCAACGAATCAAAACCTTTTCTTAATGATGGGAAGAGCCTTAAGACTCTTTCCTCAAGGTATAATCAACAGCCTCCTCAAGAGTGTCAACAACCTGCAAAATCAGAAGAAAAAAATCATAATTGGAGGCAGCACTACATCACTACTGATTATGAAGGAAAACAAATGGGAATTCATAAGTTCAGGAATGGTTTCTCGGTGCAGAAAATCTGTGAAGTGCATCCAAACTTTAGAGAATAAACCAGAAAATTCAAAGCAGGCAAGGAGGAAATAATTGAGCACAGATCATAGCTTACCTGAACCCTTCTAAAGTAATCAAAATGCCACTAATTGATTTTCCACAATTGGTTATTAGAAAAAGCTCCAGCAGTCATTTGTGATCACTTCATTCACTTTGTTTTTCCTGTGACATAATCTCATTGAGAAAGAATTGCATCTTGCAAACTGCTAGCCAATAAAAGACAATTTAACTCCAGATAATGTTTCAAGTTACAAAAAAAAAAGAAAAAAGAAGAAGATATATTGGTATTATAAACATTCTGTCAGAAGCTAGTTTAACCTAAGGAATGAGCAAGAAACAAGGATAACTAATTAGGTCACAAGCACTTTGCAAATTGCAATGCTGTCATGTTATGAAACCAGAGTGCAGCACTTTTTTTGTGGTGCTTCTGATGAAGCCATCCAATCAATCCATGAAAACACTTCTTCATTCAACACTTTATTTAGGTAGTGTTCTATTGGTCAAGTTTGAAATTTAGATTCATGGGTTTTTAAATTATGTTTAATCAGATATGGTTGAATTAATATATATTTAATTTGAATGTTAAAGTATGAGATTTGGACTTGACCCAATTTTTTTTTGGGCACTCTACCCTGGTTTGAGGACCACCATGTCTAAAAATCTGAAGTATGAGATTTGGACTTGACCCAATTGCATAGGAAGTTTTTCTAAAAAAAATCTCATCCCTCATTTTGAACATTTATAATTTATGCTCTGAAACCTTTAATATTCTAATCTGTGCCTAATTAGTTGTACAGAGTTCAGCAATCAGAGAGACTCATGCCCACATTTCTACCTTCTAATTATACCATACAACACAAGAAGAATAACCTTTGAAGAGTTATTCTTGGTGTGATAAACACCAACTAGATATACACCAGCAAGATGATCTCCAGCAAGATAAACACCAGCAAGAAATAGCCAAGAGGGGATTCTAATGGGAGAAAGAAATCTCTGAAGCAGCACTTGTATTAAGGAATAAGGTATGGATGAACAATGACTCACTAACTAATTCAGTACGATCAAGCCACTGCAGCTCCACTGCACGCCACTCCATCACAATCACGCCCCTGCAGCACGATCATGCCAAAAGCAATGCCCTTTCTAACGGGCCCGGCATGTGCCCTGCACGCCTAACATAAGTAAAGCGAATTGGGGGTCTATCAGTGTGCTATAATAAATGGTACAGCCAAGAAAGATACTATACATACCTGGAGATTTTGCTGCCTTGTTTTGTTGTTAATGAAAGGATTGGGATCAGATGCTTACAATCAAAGAGGCAGAAGTCAAAAACTTCAAACAATTTGTGAGCTTTTCTCTGCTTTAATGGCTACAATCTCCCAGCTTAATTGCTGTTTCTGATTATAGATACCAATGATGTGAAGAGAGATCAATGGCAAAAGAAAATGGAACTTCTTTGGTTTCATCCATTGCTCTTGGCCTGCAATAAATTTAAAAATCATAAAAGTGGAAGTCCAAACAATTTGTGATCTTTTCTCTTCTTAATTGCTGTTTCTGATAAAAGATCACAACTTGAGACATCTGTGAGGAGAGTTCAAGGAAAGAAAATGGAAACTTTTACGCTTCTTGGTTTTGATCCATTGTTCTTGACCTGTTGTAATACAAGGTCAGAGTTGGATTACTTTCAAAATCATAAATGAGGTTAAAGAAATTTTGGCTTGTTAACTCATGCAAAACAATAGCTAAATTGAGAGATTTAAATATACAGGAATTTGGAATCTTGCTGCAGCAGTGGATGTAGAGTTGGAAAGCTTGTCAAAAGGATGAGGCAAGATCAAGTAGCACCCAGCTTTTAAACTTTTCTGCAAAATGTCCAGGTTCAAGTTTGCAAAAACTACTAAAAATAAATTTCAACTAGCAGGCTTGGACCATCTGTGCTACTGCCTTAACACATATTGGTTACTTTTTCTATTTAATTTATGTGCTTTCATAGGTTCACGAGAATGGCGATCATTTAGGACACCGTGAAGGGACTGAAGCAAGTGCTTTCTAAATAGAAAGAAACATATATAAGATTTTGTCAAGAGAAACCAAACAACTTGTTTATGGTTTCGTCACCAAAGAGTAGAATATAGGAAATCCAACTGGAAACAAAATGGAAGGGAAGCATATATAAGTAAACAAGAACAGATGAAAGTACAATTGAATTTCTAGACATGAGATTAATGGAGCATAAAAAGGGCAGGCAGACATGATACTATGTTAGACTAAAACATACACCACATCACAGAAATCTAAGGAAAAGAAAGAAGAATGATAAGATCTCATGCATCTGAATTAATCTACCACCAAAGAAATTGGCACTATTAAATAGAAACATTACAGAACCATCTAAATAAAAATCTAGCACACCAAGAATGTTGCATTGCCTATGAAAACATTACTTATATGTTTGCTTGACAAAAAAAATTATATGTTTGTGTGCATCTAACTAGAAACCTTATAAGCTAAAGCTAAGATCAATAGGAAGAAGGAACTGCACATAATATACAAAATCATTTTAGAAAATCCTAGGCAGAAATAAAAATTTCTAAGAGTTATATCTTTCTGGATTTTTTTGAAGGGCATTGAAACAACAAATCAAATACCCCCAGACCACCATATCAAGTAAGCTCAACATAGACTGCATTAAATTTAAAAACTGAAGAAGCCAAAACTTACTTTAGCTCAACCTCTACCTTGTTATGTCTTTCAACTTCTTGGCAAGGAAAATTCAACTTCTTTCAACTTACTTCAGCTCAACTTCTTGTACACTCAGGGACTTCAATTCTTGTTTGCAGTTAAAAGAGAAGAAGATGAAAAACAGACAAGTTCATAGTAATACTCATGGAAAGAAATCAAAGGCCATCAGAAACAACTTGTCAATCAACTCAAAAGGTAGCAAGGTTGGAACAAAATGCAAAACTGTGGATGTAGAATAACAAAAGATATAGAGACAAGATAAAAGTGCACTAACATTGCAGATCTAATTGAAGAGGGTGACATAAAAAGAAACAGGTGCTGGCTTTGAATATCCAACACCAAAACCTCAGCATTGAACTCATGGAAGCAGCTTGGCACCCAAAAGAGTAAAGAAGCCCATTTAGAGCTGGAAAACACCTTAACAAAAAGATATACAAAGCAATAGAGGCACCAAAAATAGACAGGAAGTGAAATCATTTTTACTCTTTCTAGGAGCAAATCAGAAACTAACAGTCAATGATAAACTCAATCAATAAAATTCAAACAGATAGAGAGGCCCAAACAGATAGGGTATGAGAGTGAGACTTAAAATTTTACAGCATACACTAATAACTTTGGCGCACAAGGTGTTTCAAGAAATAAAAAATCCACGCTAGTGATGAACAATGAAAGAAATTAGAGGTCATACTGAAAACAAAGATTAAGCTCCAGAGACATAATTAAACCACACCAAAATCTTTGGAACATATTTGAGCATGTACGGGAATTATACAAAAAAACAGAAGTTCCTTTACAAGAGCACCAATAACTCCCAAGCTTGTGAGCCATAAATACTCAAATGGCCTTGTTTTGCTTGTCGTATTCAGAAATGGATATAAGTATAGCAGTATGTGTGCTATCAATACAAACAAACATCAATTAAATAAATACCACTTATAGATTCTGAATCTTTAGATCCAAGATTAGTTGTTCTGATGGCACAAGAGCACATGGAAGCGTCGATAAATTTTCACAGCTGGTAATCAACATATTAATTTTTACTTAACAGCTTGGCATAGATTGAATAAAAAGAAATTATAGATTCCAAAGCATTTGCTTGAGATTATTCATTCTGGTGGCAAAGCTGAATACACGAACAGTCCATGAATTACACAGCTAGCAATCAATATAGATTTTGAAGAAGCATTTGTTCGAGATTATCCATTCTGATTGTGAAGCTGAATACATGGATAGTCCATGAATTTTCACAACTAACATCAACATATTTCTTTTAATTATCAACTTAAAATAGATGAACTCTCAGAGTAGTCGCAGACTCACAATACTACAAATCTATGAAGCTGGTTAAAACTGATGGTTTATGACAATTTAAGCATATATCAATCCAAATGTATAAATGCTATGGCAGATGCAACTCAAAAAGGAGAATTAGAACAAATGCTTGAGGATTCAGTCATGGGAATCTACATAAAATATTTACAAGAATTATTATGAAAGCTCGATGGTGTATTGCCGGGAGCAAACTCCTTAATACCCAATATAATCTGAGTACTCAAGTAATACGAACAAAATAGCTTAAGCAAACAAGCACATCCTTAATGGAAACTCTCATATTATATCAGTTAGATTTGCATACCATTAAGGAAAAGTATCCTGGTATCTGGATGAGAAGCAACGCACTGCAAAGATATCAAACCCAAGAAATATAGAGTTAGATTTACACTAGATAACACTATGGTTAGTAATGGTAAGCCCAATGGAACCAAGTGCACTTCGGTCAACATTCATAGAGCTGGAGGAGATGGCTCAATTAGATAAATAAATAAATGCAAATTCGGTTCCTGAATTTACAGTATCACATAAAAGCATCTTGTATTGGATATAAAACAAGATTTTGCCACTACACTATTAAAGTATGCATGCCGAAAGATAGAGAACTCATCACCCAAAGACAATCTCATTGAACATAGAAAATATTAACAATTATTCTTAAGCCACCATTTTGTGTAGAGAAAAAAACAAACCTGAAGAAGAGCAAATGTATCATTTGCAAACTTCGATTTGGCCTTAACGAAGAGTGTATCAAAGTTGGAGGTAGCAGTGCTACAGGTATATTGAAGGAAACAATTTCCTAGAAAAAATCAGATGAAAATCTTTTTAATCTCATTAACTGAATGTCAAATCAAAAATTATACAACATAAAACCCACAAGCCTACTTATGCAAAGTGGAAGATAGATTATACATGCAACCCATGAGTGATCCAACATGAGAATGACCAACAAATTACCTACAAATATACTTCTGATGTTCCAAGAACAAAAATGGTTGGGAAGTCAAAAATGTCCAACACACATACAAAAGCTTAAATAAACCAACCCGAGCTTCATCATTCAGTGACATATGATTATTACTGTCAACAATAGACTTCATTGCCAATGACAAGGCAAAGATCTCAGGATTTGAATAATAATATATCTGCAAAAGTTTGCTCATGATCCCTTGCACCATTCCTTACAATACAGTAGAAACCTAGTCTCGATTCCCTTTCTATTTATATGCAAGTAATACACATACAAAATGTTTTTAAAACAGGTAATATCATGAATTTACTTTTAGTTCTCAAGAGATTGAATAATTGACAATGAAGTTAATAAATGTCATTTTACATGTGTTGATTGATATGGAACTGGATTTTTTTTATCTCAGGGTAAATTCCAACAGTTCTGTTGGCATCTAATGCAATTACAATGAACTCTTCAAATGTGATGAGTTAGAGAACTTCCCTGTATACCAGCAAGAAAAAGAGAAATGGGTTAAGTGTTGAATTGTTTTCAATGCTTGGAAATCTTAGAATCAATATGAGCAAATCTTTTATAAAAAAGATAGCATACAATACAGAGAGATCTATTATTGCCAGGTATCAACTAGTTCTGATCAACTTTTTGATAAAGAGAAATATTACATGCATAACCAAAATTCAAGAAAGAGTGGTATTTTCTTGAAAAGAAAAAACCACTTACATGCATAACCAAAATTCAAGAAAGAATGTATTTCTTGAAAGAAAGACACAAAACCTGGTTCTGCACCAGCCTAGCAGGAAAAATCAAAGGTGTAAACTAAAAAAGAATTTTTCTCAACTTGTTGGAATATCATGTTGATAACCAACTGTTCTTGAATCCATAGTAATTATCATAGCAAAATATGAGAAACAAAAACATGGGTTATTTCCAGGGTGTGATCAACCATTGTAATGTTGATCTCCCGGAACTTGTACCGCTTGCTTAACCTGTACAGACTTAAGGTTCTTCAAGTGTAAAATCCCACTGCAAGTTACTGAAAGAACAGGAAAAATGTAATTGGTATTATAACAACCAAAAGAGAGAAGGGGCTACTGTTCTCAATCACACATCATTTTCGAGTCACAGCAGCAAATGGTAATAGATTATACAGTTCAAGGCATTTTATTCAAATCTTATCAAAAGGACAGTAATCCATTTGCCTTGCTTGAGTTTCCAAATAATCATAACAAAGCTTTCCAATCGGGACATCCCATTCCATTGAATCATCAAAGCATAAGAAGATATGAATGTAATGTCACACAAACTTATCTATAATTTACTTATAGTTAACCATGCATAAAATAAATAAGTGCTTACTTTAAAACTCAAATGACTTTTAGGCACAATGAGGCAATTACATACTTTTGTTTGGATTTGTTTTACCTTAAAACAAATTATGTATTTTTAAAAAAAGAAAGTTTATATATATAATAACAGAAGGAAAAACTAAACATATTGGTTAGGACTTAATTCACATGATCCCAAATATTATTAATTAGTATTGCTTGGAGTATATAAGCTGGCTTAATTGAGTGAATTAGTTGCATGCGAAATAGATTACAAAATCAATGGAATGGGGCCCAATTTTTAAACAAAATTCAAATGAAAACAACAGTTTTATAACACAGTAGACACTGAACCACAGCTCAATGGTGTCCTTGTTGGAAGAAATAAACTACAAAATTTCAATTGCTTTTTGCTTTAAATAGGGCAAAAAGATATCTTACCGCATTTACATTTTATTTTTTTCCATATATCATAAATAATAACAACTTTCTTAGAGAAACATCCAAGTAATAAGATCTGAAGCATAAAAAGTGCTCCCTCATTGAGTGGTTGGTTTCCATGAAGGTAAAGATGCCG
Organism: Dioscorea zingiberensis; assembly: GCA_026586065.1. NCBI lineage: Eukaryota > Viridiplantae > Streptophyta > Magnoliopsida > Dioscoreales > Dioscoreaceae > Dioscorea > Dioscorea zingiberensis. Next base: position 59,893,079 of record CM048818.1, read on the forward strand.
TGATCATTTTAAGAAAATGGCCATGCCAAGTCAGCCACCTCCAAGCGCAGCACCTAGCCCCAGAAAAAGAAACTCAATGGAGGAACCTGTACAAATGAGTAGTTACTTATAAAGTCAAAAAGTTGAAAACTTAAAATATGAACATAACATTGTCACTGAAATAGCTTTAAATTATGATCATACCATTGAAAAAATACAGTTTAATGAATAGCATGCATATAGCCTATTCCGAGTAAAATCTATTTCGGGACAGTGATCAGACTCTAGCTCCTCATGTGCCTCCTTTTTCTGAAGGAGTGATCCTCTCTGTTAGCAGTGATAAATTAATTTGCATCCCTCAAAGCCACACCTGTTGATAAGTATCACTAATTTCAGCAGTATTCTTTCTCGGAACAATTTCATACTCAGGATGAATGCTGGAATCTCTATTTCAAGGTCCATAATGAAAGATTCAGATTACACCGTAACAAGACCAAAAGTTGAAGTGGATCAGTAAGCTTAGCTATGGAAGGTATTTCCTGATGTGGCTCATCCAGCCATTTAGGAAGGAACTGTCTCTCCAAGCACTTATAGATCTTTTATCTTCATCTGGCAGAAAACCCCTAGTAATTGGTAGGCAAATTCCAACTGCTCTGTGCCCGCATCAAATATTTCCAATCGAACCCCTTGACTAGAATCAACATTTATTTATCTATATCAGATGGCTCCTTTTTAATTGGCCTTGTGCTGTGATAGGTTCCAGTGCATGTAGATTGATTACCTGAGGAGGGAGGGAATGCAAGATCATTGGCAGAAATGGTTTTACACATCTACGCTCTTCATGTGAGAAGCAAAAGCACGCTGACTACAATTATCTACATCCTTGATATCTAAAATGAACAGGGTAAGTTTCTTATTCACTTGAGGATCAGCTGTGAACAATGTGTATTTGAAAGTTTACCATTCAGACATAAATTGAAATTCTGCAATTTGAGGGAATACCTATGTCACGGTAGACACTTCAATATCTTCGGAGTTCTTAAAAACATAGAGAAGAGTCTTTAATTTCCACAGGGAACATTTTTTCCACCAAGCAGACTTACTTGTTAGGCTAGGTAAATCAGAAGAAACATCGTACCTTTTGCAACACAAACTTCCCGATGTCATAAAGCCTACAGTCAAGCCGAAGCCACTAACAGCATCATCTTTGGATTTCTACCACGCCCAGACATGTCATGTGGCGGAATAAAAAATCTGCAACTCATACTCTCATCTCTTGCCACTCCATACCATGCGGTAGTTCCTCACTAGCCAATGGTGATGCTTGAAAAGCTTCTCACCAGAACCACATTGCTTACCTGACAACACAAGACATGGGGAAGCCCCACAGCGTGAAGGAAGTATTACCAATCACTCCCTCCCACTCCCACTCAGCACATAGAAAAACAAGTTGAAAGTATCATTTGAAAATGAACCTGATTTGTAGCAAACCCGAATACCCATCGCGCGTGATGCTCCTTTGAGGGCCCCCAAATCAGATAACCAGAGCATAGAAACATGGATTGGGCTGAGGTCAAAGGCATGATCCCACATCAACACAGGAACCATGAAACGGCTTGAACGTCAAAAGCAACAACCTTATATATGTCACCACTGAAACATGATAATCACTAAATCACACGCGAATGCGAGGAGCTGATCACCCACCAGAAACTTTCCACTCCAGCCTTTACCAAAACCGTTGGTTTGGCCTGATTATCAGCCAGCAAATTCACTATGGGCCTGGCCTTAGAACACCCAACAATCAAAATCCACGGCTGCCAACCATAAAGCACACCCCAACCACTCTCCAGGATACTGCTCATCCCAAGCATGCTAACCCAGCCTCCTTTCCTCGTATTCAGATTAGACAAGCACAACTCCCCACTCTCCAGCAACACCGCAGTCTCCTCCTGAAAGTGCGGGTTCCAGCAAGCATGCACCACCAGGCTCCCAAACCCAGGCGTATAGGCCGGCAGCAAGAGCAGCCTCTCGGTCCCAGACTCCAAAACCCGAGGTCTCGATCCCAACCATTTAACAGAAAACATAGTAGTGGCAATCAAAAACCCTTTAAAGTGCAGTACCCGAATTATCCAGGAGACAACGGCCATGCAATCCGAAGGCCAGGATCACGGGAAGCGACGGAGATGGTGGGAATCCCGGTGAAAAGAAGTGGCTTGAAGCCATCGCACGTACGAAGAGCTCGCTTGCCTGGGGCTTCTGCAGGTCGCGGAAGGAGATGAAGTGGTAGTAAATAGAGTGGGAGTTGACCACAGATGGAAAGAAGAGGGAGGAGGGTGGAGGGAGAGGCTGAAACAGCGGAGGAAGGAGAGGATGGAGGAGGGGGAGGGGGAGGGGAGGGCAACGAGGAGACGGAGAGGGAGCCCTACCAGAGAGGAGGGTGATCGGCGGTGATGAGGATCGAAGAGAAGAGGACGGAGTTGGGGCGATGGGGAGGCGATGAGCTTCGGAGGCAGCGAAGGTGGAGCCGGCAGGCCAAAAGCTCTAGCCATCGTTGAGAGGAGGTTCGCTGGAGCCGCGCGAGTAAGGGGTTGGTTTGCTCATATGCCACGGTATACCCTAAACTCAACCCGGACTCCAAATTAAACATGGAATTTATTATTATTTTAATAATACTACAATGCTTATTGGTTACTAGAATTATATATTTATTAATAATTAATAATTACCAAATTAGTTTTACTTATTAGTTATTATACGCCTTCACTTTCTATTTCATTATTATATATATATAATATTAACCGGTGCGAAAGAGTTGGGGAAGATGGAGGCGATGAAGAGATACGAGGAGTTGGGAATGGGGGAAGCCCTGAGCCGGTCCTACGATTATCCCTTGGCGTGCCACGAGCTCGCGCTCATCCTTCGCTGCGCCTACGCCCAGCTCCCCAAGGCCCTCCACTCCCTCCTCCTACGCGACACACTCGCCGCCTTCCGTCTCCTCCCCGTGTATGCACCTCTTCCCTTCTGGTCTTCGCTTGTTGTTCCAATTGTGTAAGAGTTCATGATCCTCGAGCTGCGATTTGGTTTCCAATTGATGCAGGATGCAAACGAGTCACGGGCTGTCAGCAGCTAATCTTCTCCTCCAAGCGGCGGAAGCCGCGCTGCCTAAACAGAAGAAAGCGCTCGCTGTTGCCGAGTTTAAGCATGCTGTGGTGGCGCACAAGAGGCGTTGCAGAGTTCGTCAGGAAGGAGGTATTGGAACTTAATTCAATTCTTCATGCCAATGTTCGATGTCGTCATTTGATTACCCACTTGTTCATGCGTAGCACGTTTTCATCGAGGTGAATGATTGTTTCAGAGTTGAGAAATATTTGATTTTTATTAGATGTGTTGTTTGGCTTGTTAGTAACAAGTGTTTTTATGATTCCTTTGGTTGAATTCTACATGATCAGGTGATAAAATTCTCTGGTCTAGTCTCTTTGTCTGCTTGTGTTGATTCAAGACTTCAATGAATGATGTTTTAAGAAGTTAGATAACTCATAAAGTCATAATTAATCCCAAAAATGACCATTTGATGTTTTTTCAAATGATTCCATAGATATCTATATTCAAGAATCCTAGATCATGCTTCTCTTCTTTCTCCAAGGTCCTGTTTAATGATATCAAAAGCAAAAGCAATTTGCTCATTCTTGAGATGATGGTATTGCGAGATGATATTGAGCTGTGTATTTGATTTTTTACTTTTAGTATCCAAGTCTGTTTTATGAGGTGGATAAGTCAAATGCTTTGGTAATACCTTGTCTAATATATAAGGTTGATTGTTGTGTGCTGCTTTCTGGAAAAGGTTCATTACTGATGAACTTCCAACTTATTTACTTATATGACATGTTGAAATGTTTTTTTAAATTTACAGGTCCAATACAACTTCCTCAAGACATTCTTATCCACATCTTCAAATTTCTGGACATGCACTCTTTAGTTACCTCAAGTTCAGTTTGCTGGTACGCACCATTATTTGCTCTCTCCTACTAAAGTATGCTCTTTTTATGTTAATTACTTATTCTATCTTATCAAAGAAGGCAT